>VUQS01028465.1:13839-29508 GCA_015108495.1 Heterochromis multidens | reverse complement strand
AGAAGTGTTTTGTTTTTTTTTTTTGTGGGTTGTTTTTTTTTTTTTTTTTTTTTTTTGTTTTTTTTTTTTTTTTTTTTTTTTTTTTTTTTTTTTTTTTTTTTTTTTTTTTTTTTTTTTTTTCCGGTAATCTCTCTGTTCACTGAGAAAGCTCAATATAAACTTACAATATAGGTTTACACTTTTAACTTGAGGTCTCTACTTCCATTGCATTTCTACTGAGATGCTTGTCTTCTGGATGGTCCTTCTGTTTGTTTCTTTGCCTCTCCCCAGGTCATAATTGTGAGTTCTTACCCTGTGAGGCCAGTAATCCCTGCGAGAATGGAGCAGTGTGTGTGGAAGAGTTGGATCAGGACCATTTCCCTTTAGGTTTCCGCTGTCACTGTCGCCGTGGCTTCACTGGTCCCCGCTGTGAAATCAATGTGGATGAGTGCAGCTCCAGCCCCTGTCTTCATGGCTTCTGCTATGATGGTAAGAAACTGCTTATGTCTTGCCAACATTTTAATGAAATACACTCAAGATGGAAGCAAAGCTGCAGACATGCATTTAGACATTAAAATGGCATGTATACGTCTAATTTCATTTTGCTCACTTACAGTCTGACAGGTAGTTTTCAGTTGGGTCGCCATTGCAGCTAATATGGGTGTTGTGGTTAGAATCATCCATCTGCGAGGAGCTGGACATCTTTTACTGGAGTGCACTTGATTAAATCTTAATATGATGTGTCAAAGAAGATCAGTCATCAATGTTGTGTTATAATTTGAATAATGGATATTAAATGACAGAATTTGAATGGTTAATTGGATTTCACTCCTGTGCATTTCATCTATAGCATAAGTAGTTTAAAAACTCATTGATCATAAGAAAAATGATGAAAAGTATTAAATTATAATAATTATCAGTCAAGGAATGTTGCTTTATTTATTTTATACTGTGAATTTGCATGATTTTGTTATAAATTTAGTTACCAGTTTTGCAAAAACATGTGATTTCTGTCAGCAGCAAAATATTTGTGTCTTCCACGTTTCTTGGCATTTTTCAAATCTGCCAGCACTCCAGTGCTGTTTCTACTGGCTTATGCTTTTTCTAAAATGGTGATGGCAGTGGATCACTGTCCTCTCATTGCTACAGTAGCCCTCAACCAGCTGTCTTGGCCAATCTTGAGCATGGCCAGTTCACCTTAGGTTAGGGAAGCTGGATTCTTGGACCTATTGGCCAGTGCTCAGTAACAGCCAGCCAGCCAGCCAGCCACAAGGGACAGCACTGCATTGCCACAGTGGCTGTGATGAGTAATGCTGCTGCCACCCAGGACTTACAGCATTTAATGAGAGTAATAGCATCTACACGCACCAAGACAGAGTGACAGCATAGATTACGTGGTAAATCTTTGGGATAATGAAGAATCCAGGGACCCTGACTGGGGAAGTAATAAATTCACTCCTGTAAGAACTGCAATTACCTCTGTCACTGGCTGCCTGTACCAGTGTTGTGTTGGAGAAACAGAATGATGCATCCCTCTTTAAAATCATTAATAAATGAAGAAAGGAAGGAATGGATTATTAGCCGTGGGAGATTCTAACTTCTGATGGAAGAAATTGGCGCATTTGTAGCTTCTGAATTAAGAATACCACTGAAATTGGTCCTCTCCTTCTGTTGCATTCTTTTCCCATCATTCAACGTGTTGCAAGTATGTTGAGAGTGTTGCAACAAATGACAAGGCTTTCAGGCTTTCAGTGAGCAAAAATATGGTGAGACAAGTAAAGCACCTGGAGAGAAGAGGACTGAATGGTCATCGCAGACAGGTTCATTTAAAGCTGGTTAAAGTGTCAAACTGTCAGACTAAGGCATAAGGTGGTTTGGCCTTTGCCAGCAACAGATCTTACTGATACAGCATAAGTTATTTATTTAATGGTCATATCCTTTAAAAATAGAATCACAGTGGTGATTGTGCTTTATGCTCATAATCAGCACTTACCTGTGTAGAGATGTAGGACCCACTGAGATTTGAGGGGATTAATTTATGATGCAAGGTACTGTAACTATGCTACGGATTTTCCTTCAGTTGTAGATGGCTTTTACTGCCTTTGCAGTCCTGGTTATGCTGGGCTCAGATGTGAGCAAGACATTGATGACTGCGTGAACAGTTTGTGCAGCACCAACTCAGTATGTAAGGACCTCCATCTGGTAAGTAGAAACATTTTTCCCAGGCAGTATTACGGAGTGATGTTATAGCCTAGGTTTAAAAATTGCCCACTGTCCTGTAAATCACCACAGTTGGTAACTCTTCATAAAATATTGATAAACATGGATCACATTAGTTACTGTATATTACCTTTGACGGCTGCAAAATAAATGTTTTAAAACATTTATTTTGCAGTAAATATTAACAAGTGTGCAGTAACATGAACAATGGCATCTTACTTAAAAAAGAATAAATTATATCAACATGACTGTGTGCTCTAGAGCAGCTCTACAGTGATCTGGTTTACAGGTCCAGCATGATTCATATTGTTTTGGGTATCTGGGGGAAATAAGGTAGGGAACAGTTAATATCTTATGTCTAATAGATGTGCATTATTATTTATATCTCATAATAGAAAAATTATGCCAATTACAGTGTCCCATTTATGCCTTGTAGGCAAAGGTTTTAATATAACATAATAACCAAAGGATTCCCAAAGTATCCTGACAAGCAAAACACTAGTTTGTACCGAGTGTGTCTCTCTTTTGACCAGAATGTCTTTTGTTGTGATCATATGTCCAGAAAAACACTATAATACCCTATAATTTGGATTAGTAATCCTTTAAAAAGCATAATCTTTAGGATTAAAGTATAACTCATAATAAATATAGAAAATTTCAGTTGGTATTTCTTTATTTGAATTTTGGATAGCTATTTAATTACTTTACAGTGTCTCCGTTAAAGATCTTCCCCATTAAAGATCTCCACATCCTGGTTATGTAAAGTATGGGTAGACTTGACGGGAAATTAAAAATGCTTATGTCAAAAGTTAAGTTTAAAAACAAAAAAGCTGAACTTTCAAGACTTTTGTCTTGAAGGCACAGCTCTATTTTTGTAGTTATTTAAATGTTTTTTAAGCCAATAACATTGATATGTTGCAGCTGCGGAAAGGCCTTGGGAACTGCATGCTGCTCGCTAACTGTGCAATGAGTACCAGGAGCCTTTTTCCAACAGCTGCTTTTTTGCTAACAGATTGCAGTAGTAAAACAGATGTGTCATAGATAAAGTCCATATATTTAGCCTTGTTTTCCCCCCCCCCCTCTGGTAACTTATGGTGTGTATAGTCCACACCTAATGTTTAGAGTTTTAAAAAAGGCTTATAAATTAGAGTAGTAGTATTAAGATTGATAAGACCTTTTTGACACTAAAACAAACTTGCAAGCACAAATTAATTTCTATAAAGTTTCTATACCAAATTTAAATCTTATGAAATCAGCATTAAGATTTTCAGAACTAAGCTTTAAGATTATAACTTGACCTTCCTTCATAGTAACTAATCAGTAATGGTTTGTGTTTTATCCAGCAGGTCACCTTTTGCAAGAAATAAAAGCCTAAAGAAATTAAATCCTAATTACAACTTGCTGAATGACTCAAAGTCAGTCAGCCTGTTAATAATTTTGTTTAGGTGTTTTGTTTTGTTTTTTCTCCCTTATGAAGTAGTAGGAACAATATGACTGCAAAATTGTACATTGTGGTACAAAAGCTGGTTACAACACTGTAGTGTAATTTTCATTTTCTGGGATAAACTAAACTCTTCAAATCCAAAGACAAAAGGACACTGTGTAAGAAGGCGATGGGATCTGATATGAGGGATATAATGAAATTTCCACCGGTGTTTTTTTTAGTCACTGTATTTCACCGTTACATTTTTCTCGGTTCATTATTCAAATAGGGCCGTTTTTTGGAAACCCCATCACATAGTCTTGTTTACAGTGCAGCTATTTCTCTCTCTGAACATTGTGTCCCACAGAGCTTTACCTTATTTTGGAGAATTGCAGTCCCTGAAGGTGACTTAGCAGCAAAAATGAGATTATGTTCTATTGCCAGGGGTAAGGAATTGGAGTCTCCTGGAGGTATCTAATTTATCATGAGATGACGGCATTTTCCCCCACCACCATAGGGACTACAGTGTACAAATTATATCAGACAAAGTTTAACGGCTCCCCTTCAGTGTATGAAATAAATATTAGCAAGCATTCAACCAGAAGTACCCAGGACCTTTTGACAGAGTGTTGGCAATGATAAATCCAAAACAACCTTTTACCATATGACTACTTTCATAACGTATGGAAAGAGGAATTTAAATTCTTGGAAAGTAATGAAAGAAAAACATTAATCTCTCATGTTACAATTCTTTATTCTAGTGCCGATGCAATGATGAAATAAAGGACAAGTGGTCTGCATACTGTTTTGAATGGAGCAAAGACAAGAAAATAAAAGATTAGCAATGTTTGAGCTTTATATAAATCTTTTTTTTTTTTTTATGTAAAGTACTAACAACATATTCACTGGCTTTAGAGGAAAAAAAATCCTGAAAAATCTAAATCCAACATGTTTTACATGTTTGCTTGGTTGTGAAAATATTCATTTTCCTCAAAGAATATGGAGTGGTAATGCTGTATGCTTCATAAAGGTTTGTATCATCGTATCTTGAATGGCACAGAAAAAACAGTCTTGCATACTGTCCAGAGGGTGGGTGGTAGGAGGAATACATCAGCACAGTAATGTGGAAATGTAAGACAAGCATGACTCTTCCACACTTTAAACAGATTTCCACAGGAAAGCTTTTTTTGTGTGAGTAGGAGGTTTTATTCTGCAATGTTTTCAAGAACATTGGGATGAATTAAATCAAGTATATTAAGCATTGCAACATTTGTTTTCTAAAATGTAACCAGTATAAATAACTAAACAAATGAGTGGCAGAATGCCCTCTGTCTGCTCCGTAACAACATAATTAACAGCCTCTACATGCAGATGTGCCTACTGCTCTCCTAAATATTCGATTCTAACCACCTAAAATACTAACTGTACATAGTGCAGATGTGAAATGTGACTACTTTCCAGTGTTAATCTAATGTTGTTTCCTTTTTTTGTATTGCAGAGTTATGAGTGTCTGTGTCATTCTGGCTGGGAGGGGGAGTACTGCCAACAAGAAATTGATGAATGTTTATCACAACCCTGCAAAAACAACGCCACCTGCACAGACCTTCTCAACAGCTACAAGTAGGTGTGCGAGCTGGCTCGAGGGCAACGTCCTCACAAGGTGCATCAGTCACTTAAGAAATGCAGGAAAAAGAAGCCGTTCAGAGATAGCAATATGTCCTTCCACTGGCACCGGAGATAATGAATTGCAGATGGCAGGTAAAACAAATGAGTCAATCAATGGCTCACAGCATGAAAAGGTTTCAGGGGATCTGTGACTCATTGGAGGAAAAAGCTGGTGTATCTGCTTCGGCTAATGCCCACTCTCACTGGGGAGACATAAAATTGCTTCAGGTAGAAAAGTTGGGGGATGGAAAGGAATGCAAGGTGGAGTGGTTGTAGTGCCCGGGTACTCACTGCCACCAAGTGGAATATTCACCTGCCTTAAGAGCAGACGCTTGAGATTTACATACACTGTGGTTCACTCTGTTTCTCTGTCTCCATCTGTCTCTCTTTCTGTCTAGAACGCATACATTTCCATTAAATTCCCACTCAGCACTCTAACCTCTTGTGTCCTACATTCAGCTGTCCAGAATTAAAAGCTGCTCTGACCAGTAGTGCAGTTAACCACTACATTTCTCACACTTTCTCAAACCGAGATCCAGGAGAGCAGTGTGGAGAAAGCATGCACTGTAACACTGAAGTTTTATGTAGAAAAGTGTGTTTTAAGAGTAATTTAAATGATAAAAAGTGTATGCCATTTAGTAGTTTGTCTACAGCAACTTCCAGAACAGCTGCTGAACACAGTTTTAGCATAATTGTCCCGAAGAGCGTCACTCTTGTAGCATTTAGAAAATTTGAAAAAGTGTTTATTTATTTATGATTCATTTTAATTTAAGGCAAAATAACCTCTACCATGTAATATTTCCTCTCTGGTGTATGTAAGGTGTTTGTGCTCACCAGGCTGGACAGGTGTGGACTGTACAGAGGATGTGAATGAGTGTGATTCTGGGCCTTGTCTAAATGGAGCTCAGTGTCAGGAGTCAGACATACCTGGGGAGTTCTCCTGCACCTGTCCCCCCTTCTTCAGTGGCCCCTTGTGCAACCAGCCTTATGACCCATGTGACCCTCTCCACAATCCGTGCCTACACAACTCCACCTGCCTGACACGCTCCAATGGAACAGCTTCCTGCAGATGCCCAGCTGGTGAGTGAACTCTGCGCCACAGCCTTGTACTCATGGTGTTTTTATTTTAGCCTTATTTCTAGCATAATCATGGCATTTTGTTCAACAGATTTAATTAAAACTTAACGGATTTGAAAATTACAAAAAGCATAATTTCAGTGGAATAAGAAGAAAGCAGTCCTGTCAGTTTGAAATTCCTTGTTTTATCTTCCCTCTGAAATTTGAGTTTTTCCTAAAAGTTACTGTAAAAGAAAGGATTAATGCTTTTGTGTGCATGAATAAAATACTAAAATGTGCTCCTGATACTAAAAAATGTGCCACAAAGCAACAGTAGTTTGTCATACAGGGATGATTTAAAATAAGAGACCTACTCTTTGCTGCCATCTGGAGAAGAATATAGCTGGAATCTGGTTGTTTGCTGTCATATGGGTTAAAAAGGGTGTTAAACTTAATGGAATTTAGTCACAGTTGCATTGATTTGCATTTCCTGGTTTTTTACACATCACATGCTTCACTTTTTGCAAAAATGGTCAACAAACCTAGACAGCGGTGTCTTTGGTTTAAAACCAAAGAATCATTTGGCAGTCAATCAGTGAATTAGTGGCAGCTGGATCATCTCAGTGCACATTATAGTATAAAGTAAAGACCCTGTTGGTACATGGTGAATCAGCAGGTACTACCACACTTTCATATGATTTTTATTTATATTATTGTACCCAAGGCACATAAATATTTTATATAAATATTTTTAAACAATATATAAAATACAGTATATAATAAAAAGCCCACGCAAGCTTCTTTTAGCAAGACCCAGTTAGTCTAATGTTGATTTATGGGAACTTAAAAAATCTTGGACATATCAATGCAATCAGTGAACCAGTTAGGTCCTTTTTGTGTAGTACATGCATAATACAATTTTTCTTTCATTCTTTTTTTTTTAAACTCTGTAACTTGTTGTCATTCTCCAAACAAGTCATAAGTCTCGCCTCCATTATCAAGACCTTTTTCTCTTAATATTTACCATGATTTGGCATAGATTTAGTTCAGTTCAACCACTCAGCTGTGTTATAACTAAAGAGAAATTAGCAAAAACACTGTTGAATAAATGGAAGGCATTGCGTAGTAGACAAGACCTTAATCTGCTTTGACTAGGTCTTCACAAAAGGACAGCCCACGCAGTGTGCTCCCTTACTACTTGACCACTGGATCGCTCCGAGCACATTATATTTAAATTTTAATCAGATATACAAAGACGCATTTAGTATGTACATAATATCTGTAAAAAATAAAAAAAAATGGAGTAATTTAAATTCAAGAAATACCTCTATTTCTTTAAAGTCAATACATAGTCGCAAATTGTGAAATTGTCGGGGAATAACAACATGTAAAATCTTGACCCATAGCCAATGCTGACTTTTTTTGTTGTTGTTGTTTAGTTTTTCTTTTTTGCAAATTAACAGAATATCTGTAAAGTTGTTTAGTCTTTAATCACGCTGTCATCGTCATTATGTTTAGCGAATATCTACCGATACCTATGTTTGGCCGATAAATTGGTGCATCCAAACTAATTGTAGCAGCAGGTACAATACATACTTGGCTAAGAACAGATGGTAGTTTGATCCTTCACTGAGGACTGCAGTTCTGATCATCTTGAATTCATGCATGCATGTCAATTGGTTATGGTAAAGAAGATTATCAAAAGGACACACGTAACTTAGAAATTACTCATCACTGACAATGCAAAATTTGATTTTTGCTGTCTTCACTATGTTCATATTCTCAATATCCCCATGTACAGGCAGACTACAAACTTATGCCAGTTCAGATTCACAGTTAACAGACACAGAAGGATGAAAGAACCGTGGGTGACTAAGGAGTCAGATTGTAAATGATTTTAAAAGAAAATAAAGCACTGACCTCGTTTAGTACTGTTGCTTCTCGCTCATTCACATGCCCTTGCACACATTCATAAATTACTCGGGCATACACATCCACTCAGACGTAACACATGAAAATCTGTTTTATGTGCAATTCACGAGATCAGTCAGTTTTTTTCAAAAAAAGCAGCACATTGACATGAAGCAACGGCAGTGACCATTTTCTTAGTTAAAATGACCTATTAGGATGTTTATCAGTAAAACCTTGTTAGCTTGGGAATTGTAAATGATATAGCATTTTAACATTCTGGGTTTTCAATTGGAGGTTAAGATGCTATAGGGTTATGCTGTACCTAATGGCTCCATCAGCAAAGAGATGAAAAGATGTTGCCAGATATAAATAGAGCGGCTGGGTTAGTTTCAGAAAGCTTCCTTGGAGAGGAATAGGAAATTAGGCGCTGGCTGCATACATTACACCAAGAGCTTTGCGTGGGTTTGGTCGTTTTCACTTCACACAACCATTGTGACTCACCTACTCTCCATTATTATTCACCATAAATCCATCCTACATAGCTACTACTCAACAAACATGGAGCAGCCCATGGCTTGATCCCAGTACAGCAGTTTTAAAAACTTATTTACCATTCACTGTAGGTTATTTGTCAAGGAAATTGTGTAGGCCTTACATTCTTCTCCAGACTAATTAAAATCAAATTTGTCTGCCTATGCCTGCAAGATTTACTACATTAAATGAAGATGGACGCCACACACTAAATATTATCAAGGTTAACTTACAAAATCTGTACCATTTACTGCATGGCATTTAAATGTGCTCATCTTCTGTGTTATGATAAATGTGTAGGGTAGTAAAATTAACTGAAGTAAGGAGACTGAGTTTAAGGCTTTTAAATGATATGAATTGGCTGGAAACACTGTCACTATATTCAGCGTAGCATCAGTAAGTATTTATAACAAACTTACAGGTAGGTGGACAAGAAAATTTAATTAAAATTCAAAACCTCTCATTTGCTTTTAGATACTGAGTCTTGAATATGTATATAGAAACATGACAGCTCCATTCTGTGGTTGTTGTACAGATCAAGTGAGATCACATGATCCACATTCAAATACAGACAGCATGTGCTCTTATTTATGGGCACAGTTGGCTGTTAAGGAAGTTGCACCATGGTAAAACAAGCCTCAGGACAAACATGAAGGCTTGTGTTGTTAATAAGTTTGGATGTGTTGTTGTTTGAGTAGTTATTGAGACATAGTTAATTAAGATCAAATACATATGTATAATTTAATTAGTTATAATGTATTTATAATCAATTATAGCTTTTTATTAGCAAAAACATTGGTAATAATTATCTATTATCAGTGTTATTAAAAGCCTTAAAATCCAGTATTGCCAAGCTCTATTCTATTTTATTTTATTTTAATACATATAACTACAAACTGTGGCTACTACATAAAATTTTCTTTCATGTGGGTGAAGGTAAAACTTGTGAATTGGGAAAAATGGGAAAATACTACACTATTACATTTTTCCTAGAAAGCCTCTTTTTATCTCCGTTTATATTGTCTTGTGTTTAGATCATTTAGATATATTACTTTTTGGATACTTAAGTGAATGCTAGGCTTACATAATTTTGTTTTTAGATATATTATTTTTTAGCTACTTAAGCGAATGCTAGGCTTACGTCATTTTATTTTTAGATATACTGTTTCTTAGCTACTTATAGTAAGTGAATGCTAGGCAGCAATGTGGGAAAACTTAGGATATCTGGAATAATGTCTCCTGCGTGGTGAAAAGAATACAGACATGACCAAAAAAAGCACCTGGCTGCTACATTCATTCTGCTAATCTTAAACTTATCTCTGGATTTGTTTTGTAATAAACAGCTTCATCTAACACAACAAAATTCACTAATTTAGGCTGTTAGGTTGCAATGCATAATCCATAGTTGGAATAACAGGTGTTCTATTCTTTCCATTTCACCAGAATTGCATGAGTGTAACTGAAGAGGCACTGGTATTCATTGTGACAATGCCTTTGAGATAATGCTAATGCTGTGATAATAGATGGTGGCTGTCAAAGTTTTCATAGCCAGCCCTTTGACAGTATCTGATGGCTGCTGACTAGGGTTTTCTTTTATAAAAGCTAAGTGCTTTAACTTTAGTGGTCATTATACCAAACTTGCTGTTTTGAACACATTATAAAGTCGGTTGTGTGGTCTTAGCTTTCTCAAGAAACTTCAGTAGACTCTATGCATCTAACAAAAAGGTTGATATGGCAAGTTTAGTGTTCATCAGCTTAGCAGGATCTAAAAGGCAGCAATTAGGAGGTTTCTACTGGGAGCAGCATTAAAGGGATTTGTAAAACACAGCCACAATGGAAATGAGTTCTGTCTACAAAGGTGTACTGTGAGAACCTGGAGGCCAAAATAAAACCAGAGCAAGCTGAAAGACTCTTCTTAATAAAACAGAGGTGAAGCAGTTATCCTGTTTTGATTGTAGAGGGCTCCTGTAGGAAGTTTTTGTTGTTACTAGCAGAGACTCTCCGCTGAGGCTCTGGCCAGGAGGCCTAAGTCATCTTGCCTGACCAGCACAGATGTTCCACTTTCCTCTTAATGAGGAGCCACAGCAGGGAGTGCCAAACCTGATAGAAGAGCAACCTGAAAATGGGAGAGTTAGGGTAGAAGGTTGAGGTGAGGGTTACTGGCCGACAACTACAACAAATGAAACAAACAACACATGGCATCACTCAGCCAAGACTGCGGTACAAGGTAGAGTTACATCAGAGTCTTGTACACAGTCTATAGTCTTTGCTGTCCTTGCTCAATTTGCTGAATTCTTTGAACAAAGACAAGTTCACATGTGTAAACGTTAATCTCATCTAGGACCTTTGTTGCACATTCTCTACCTCTGCCATTTAATAGATTTTTTCTTTGAATTTAATTAATAACATTAATAGAAACTACCATAAAACTTCAGCTTTACTCATTTATCTTTGGGAATTATGCCAGTAGAGTTCTATTTTGAGTTTCCTTTTTTTTTTTTTATCTCAGAGATGGTAAATAATTGTCACATAGTTACTTTAGTTAGTTCTCATGGCAACTGTTTTGTAAAACTGATTACAGGATTCATTTGAGACTTCCAGACAAAACATGTCAAAACACTATAACCTTATTTAAATTACATCAGAATTACTCAGATTTTGGATGTGAAATATTTATAATTGTGAATTACTAAAAATGATAATATCCTAGAGATTGGAACAATATTAATTTGCAGCAGAGCTTTAAAAGTGTCAGATTTTAAATCTTGTTTTATTCATAGGTTCTTTAGGATGGCTTTTTTGTATTTGTACAATGGATAGTACACTATGCCACTGTAGCACTTAACGTTTTAGATTTGTTAAAGTGCCTATATTCATTACGAGCTTTTTATTGGGCTTTGGGTGACAAGTTGGCATGTTTAAGTGTTAAACGTGAGCTATTTGATATGAGGACAATCAGTTTGCCTCTAGTCCATTACATGAAGTGGAGAAATGTAATTTATTTATTTATTTATTTTTTGCAGCACAGGGAATTAATTCAGAAGCATTGTGTGGTCTCTTCACATGGAAAAACCATTTGGTCTCCATGGTTCAGAATATACCCAGAGGTGTTTCTGGCCAGATGGAGAACAAACCCCTTTATTTGCATAGCATGCTACACTAGCCTTCACCTTCCACAAGATTGAGATTGTGTCCTACCAAACAGTTGGTTAATGAGCTACTGTGGAGCTACGCCAACAAGAGAACTGACACATAGCTAATATGATACTGAAAAAGATGTGTTGAAAATATGTGTGGCCAAAATGTGTTATAAAAAGTCTGGCCTCAGTAGATTCATTTTAGGTGATTATTCTCTTTTATAGACAAGGCAGACTATATGACTTATAGCGGACATGTGTTAGTTTATAAACCAGATGCCCTGGCAGATGTATAGCAAATATAATAGAAAGAGAAATACGCATACACTAAGTTAACTGAACCTACAGTATTTTTGCCCTTTAGAGTGTGCTATTTTAGATTATTATGATTATCATCTTTATGATAAGCTGTTCATAATAATTATTTCATGCAGTCCACATTATCTGCTTTAGTTTGTATTAGTTCATTTATAAAATGAAGAAATTTCACACCAGTAATGGAAATCTCTTCTAAATAAATGTCCTGGCTGAGATAGCTGGAGCACTTAGAGCATATCAGTTACTTGTAACACACTTGCAGACTGTACAGAAATCCTGAAAAATATATAGATATGTTATGACTTATCACTTCACAGCTTATTTTAACTAAACTAAAATATAATGTGACTCTAAACCTCCACAGTAGCTATTTCCTCCTCATAGTACAATTACTGAGATTAAAGGTGTTCCAAATAAATCTTTCTCACAGAATAATGGACCATGGCAGAGAGGCAGTCAGTGGCCATATTGTATTTTAATCAGAGTTCATGTCATGTAAATCACAGCTCTATTTGGGAAACTATTGTCTGGTCTAATATTCTGACAATGAAGGCACACAAAGAAGCGGAAAAATATTAAAATGTAGCAGGTGTTCAACCTCAGTATGAGAGCATGCCCCTTCAGTTGGCAAAGGTCTCAGCACGCTAGTGATATTCCATTGCTGAGGGCAAAAGGTGGTTCTCTTCTTCCACTGTAGCTTTGAAACCTCCGTTTCCAGATCAAACAACAGCTGCAGAAAAAAAAGGCAGAAAAACGCATCAGTGATCACATAGTGGTGTGAGAGGATTTCCCTTCATGAAAATTCTTCATCATTATTTGATTTAACCAGATTGGTGTTTAACCCCTGAATGCCTAACAGCATGTAAAATGCCCAAATGGTCTCTGAGTAAATACATGGAAGCTACTACAGAGCTGACTAAATGTTTTTAATTTAGCATTCCTAACACCATAGGTTTACTTTCAGAAGCTGGGTGAGATCATTGAGCAAAGTGTATCCATGATGACAGTTGCTTAGGATTGATGCGGATATTAGACACACTTATACTACAGGTATGCATAGGCATTAAATTATACGTGCATTAAAAACAAGTTGGCAACATCGTGACAGCAGAAAGAAGAGCACCATTGTTTGTATGTTCTGCTAAACAACATGGAACAAAATCACAAAAATAAAATGGTGTGTGTAACCTCTTAACAAAAATGGGGCATGGGATGTAGAATACAATATATACCATGAAATACACGCAGTACAAGTTTACTGGAGTGTGAACAATTGATGTGCTTTCTGTAAGCATGAGCTGCAAAAAGCCTGCCTACTTTTGAACAACCATATGACATGAAATGTTTGACAATGATATGGGATAGACATGTTGCAGGGTGCTTGTGGTAGATTGTATATGGGTGGCTGTTATTGTATTTCATTGTATGTCTGTTTGGTATCAGTGATTTTCAATTGTATAGTTTGCTCTGCGCTACAGTGTCTCTTCAGATAATGATTGACCCCAATTTTTCAAGAATAAATAAGTTTCTTATTTTGTTACAAACCAACATATCTTGTGAACAAGGAAAAATAGATTTAACAGGATAAGTTTTGTGAAATGTTGAGGTATCTGGTATCTTCTATGGGGAAATATTTCCTAATGTTAAAAATGTCTTCTTATAGTGTGAAAAGATGTAAAAATGAGAACATTTCCTTTTTTTGTATTTCTGTCATGGGAACTGCAATACACTGCTGTACCAAAGTTTCTCTTTAGCTCATGACACTCAATGCTGTAAGCACAGTGTTACAGCCTAAGGTGACCTAGATGAGTGCATCTGCATTTATACCAACTCAGAATACTTTTTCTATCATTAAGGAATCCAATTCAGTTTTAATATTGGAATGCAGCAGTAAGATTAAGCATAATCAATATATGTAATTTTTTATTGATAATATGTAGGGAAGTCCCAAATACAATTTTTTAGCTCCTAAGGACTAAGCAAACCCCCATCATTTTGCGTTAAAAAAAAAAACAAAAACAAAAAAATAACAGCAATAACCCATAGAATCTCGGCAGACAGGTATCTATCTACCTATCTATCTAGCTATCTGGCTATTTATTTAGGCATCAATAAAAAGAGAGATGGAGGTAATATTATTGCTAATTAGCAACAATGAGGTAAACTGAAGTGTGATAATCAGAGAGCAGGAGAGATGGCCAGTACACAATTGTATACTCACCAGACCTTTATTAGGTACACCTGTTCAGCTGCTTGTTAATGCAAATATCTAATCAGGTATGGTCAGAATTTTGCATAAACAACATGAAAGCATGGATCCATCCTGCCTAATATTAATGGTTCAGCCTGGTGGTGGTGGTCTAATGGTGTGAGAAATATTATGATGGCACACTTTGGGCCCCTTTGTACCAATCGAACATTGTTTAAATGCAATAGCCTACCTGAGTATTGTTGCTGACCATGTCCACCCTTTTATGATGACCACAGTGTACCCATCTTCTGATGGCTGCTTACAACAGGAAAATGTGTCATGTCACAAAGCTGAACTCATCTTAAACTGGTTTCTTGAACATGACAGTGAGCTCACTGTACTCAAATGACCTCCACAGTCACCAGATGTCAGTACCACGGACCACCTTTGGGATGTGGTGGAATGGGAGATTCATGTCGTGGATGTGCAGCCGACAAATCTGCATCCTGTCGTGAACCAGGAATGTGAGGAATGTTTCCAACATCTTGTTGAATCTATGCCACAGATAATTAAGGCAGCTCTGAGGGCGAAAGGGGATCCAACCCGGTATTAGCAAGGTACTGCATAACTAATAAAGCGTCCAGCGAGTTTATATGTCTAATGTAAGTTCTCAGATTTAAAAAAAGAAACATTAAATAAGTCAAATGCAAATGCAAAACATAACTATCCGATTTGTAGGCAAGCCTGCTGTTTGCTCACATTTTGCATCTTAGACCTTCTGTGTTGTATGAAACACAAGGTGATAGGCTTTAGACCCAAACATATGAATCGGCAAACCTAAATGCCAAGTGGCATTTGTAGTCCTTTCAGCCATCTCACACCAAAGTGCCATTTGATTTAATGAATTTTTTTTTTTAAAAGCAAAATTGCCTAACAAAGCTTTAAAGTTCAAAGCATAACCTGATTGTTCTTTCATTTGTAATTCAAGAGGTACACTGTCATGGTTATGAAGGGTGTAGATGATATAATAAAGGTCCAAAATCTCATGTATTCCCATTATTTTAGACCGTTTAATGAAAGTGCCTGTCTTTGGTGTAGACCTCAGAGACAAGACACCTGCACCCAGGCTGTTCCACAAAGGTTTTTTTTTTTTTTTTTTTTTTTTTTTTTTTTATTTTTTTTTTTTTTTTATTTTTTTTGTAAATTTTTTTTTTTTTTTTTTTTTTATTACTTTTCTT
>VUQS01028464.1:6800-33473 GCA_015108495.1 Heterochromis multidens | reverse complement strand
TTAAAAAAAAAAATTTTTTCCTTTTTAAAAAAAACAAAAAAAAAAAAAAAAAAAAAAAAAAAAAAAAATTTGCAAAATGTTACTCCAGCTGTTAGGACTTAATTTGCTTTATAGTGGTTTTAACAACACACAGGTCAGGTACCTGCGCTGTGCTATTGTACCGTGTGATAGCAGTCACACCGCCCTGACTGACAGCAGCTGGGGCACGGGCCACCCCGCTCACCACAGCTCGAGACAAGGACAGCATCCTTTCTGCAAGAAAAAAACAAAAATAACAGAGGCTGAATCATTTTCATTTACAAACACTGATTAAACAGAAAATAAAGCAGCTGCACAGGTACAGAGAGTCGCTGTTTAACCTGCTGTGTCATTAAAAATGCTGGAAAACCAATGGCTGATGTCATGATGGCTATATCCACGTTTTAAACACTCAGTGGTCATAATGCAGAAAAAGACACTTTAAATTCAGACGTGGTGTCATCAAATAGTTTGTCCAGCTGTTTGCAGTAACTGCAGCACATGTAGCAGGGCAGAGTCAAGCTGTCTGTACTAGTATTTTATTTACTACTGGTTGGGTTTTTACTCAGTTTCACTGTATCAACAACTTTATAACAGTGTCTTCTGATACCACAACGCAAATCACGGGCTGAAAACATCTCAGCCTGAGGCTTATAAAATAAATACCAAGCACAGAGCACCGAGACGAGAGCTTAGATTTCATTTCTCACAGAAATCCAGCGCTAACTCTTTTGTGATGTTACGTCAGAGCTAACAGAGTTAAGTAACGAAGGTGAAGGCGACTGCCAGCGGTGTTATCAACCCCAGCACTGCAGCTGGACTATTTTTATCTCACACAGTTGCGAAGAAGTCGAGTGTTTATTGGACGACATTATTCGCTCCAGTGTGCTGACAGCAGTACACACACACACCGCTGACCTCCATGCTCAGATAGCCGCCGCTAGGTTAGCGCTATGCTAAGATGGTTAGCGGTTAACCTTGTAATGTCAGAATAAAAGCAGCGGGTTCGCTGTTCAACGTGCAAATATCACACTGAAAAGAAGTAAATATGCTTTAAAAAAAAAAAACCCCTGAAATCAAATCAGACACAAATGCGCTGAAGTAAGCCGGCAGACACTCAGTCCTCCTTACCTTTTCTCTATGTCCCGAGTTTATGACATAAAGGGAGACAGGAAGCAGAGCGCACGGCCCGGATACGATCCTGCGGAGGCCTATTTAAAACACAGCTGTCATAACGCCAGACATTTCTGGCCTTACGAAACATGACTGGGTGTGAACGCGTTTATTTTATTTTATTTTGTAATTTAAATGTTCAGAAATGAGGCTTTATTTTGCTCTTTATACTCTGTCTAAATCTGATATTTACTGAGCTTGATTTTATTTCTAATTACATTCAGTAATAAGCCATTTTATACTGTTTTATTTTGCTTTACACGACATTTTTTCACATTGTATTTTGTGATTTTTATTGAGTTATTCCAACCATTCGAGGTATTCTTTAATTTTGGATGTTTTGTTATAGGTTCTGTTTAATTTTTTTTTGGCTGCTGTAATGCAAGAATTTCACACCTTTTGGGATAAATAAAGCTTATCTTATTTTAGTAGAAAAAAATATGGTAACCTTAAAGTTTGTGTATATGTTTTCAATTTATCATCATCATCATTAAATTCTTCTTCTGTCTGTTCTGGTGCTCCTTTTAGGGGTTGTCACAGTGGATCATCGGCCTCCATCTCGGCCTATCCCTAGCTCTTTTACTTGGATTCAGCTTTATTACAATACTGCTATCATAATATAATATAGGTTCAGGTACAAAGTCATAATAATAACATGATTCTTGTTGCACACTGTTACTTAATCTTTTCCTCAAGAGGTGAAAAGAGCTTCAATAGCATTTACTTAAGTAAAACAGGTTTTCTTTCATCAGTGGTGTGAGCATGCGTCTGCACTCATTATACACAGGCACAAATGACATACTAATAAAATAGGCAAAAATACATGTTTTATATTTATGCTTCAAGGGTACAGATATTTGTATTTACATGACATCATCAGTATGAAGATATTAATCCAAAAAAGAAGAAGAAGAAGAAGAAAAAAAAAAGAGTATTTTGGTTAAAACTGTAAGTTCAAAAAAGGTTGGGTTTTTTTTTTTGCATCAAATGTAAATAATCAAAATCATTCTGTGTCAAATGTACCTGAGAAAAGTACTCAGTATTAATCTGAATTTAAATCAGCATTTAGCATTTATTTATTTATTGGTCAAATCTTTCTTTGAGGCAAAAACGAAACATAAATAAACTCATAATGGCGACATTTTTACTGTTTAGATACAGCTGTGGCAGTCAAACTGTCTGCTGTGAAAAATGCTGCATGTATATACTGTATGTAACCTCACTTTTCTGTCTGCATTGTTTTGTTTGAAAATAAAAAGTTCAATTGATTCATACATATTTACAAAAATAAAACATTATATATCAGCACCTGACATTCACTTACTAGTTAACCTAAGGAGACTTTATTTTCATTCATTATTTTTATATATCAAGATATATTTCAAGAGGAAAATTAGCAACTGAAATATTATGAAAAAAATACTTAGATATAAATTCTAGAAAGGGATATATAGATTCTTCATCTGTCCTCTGCAGCTGGTGATTATTCACAGTGGTGTATAACTGTGCGCAAACATCCTTTTATACAGTTGGAAATATTACATAACTGCAACTCATCTTCTGTGGACATCAGCATTAAACCTTTACATCAGGCAAACTACAGATCAGAGTAATCATTTAAAACAGAGCCATAGAAAGCTGTATGATGTAACACCAGCTGCTGCTCCTATAGGCTGTCAATATACTGTACGAATGATCTGACAGATCATCAGAAATGTACTTTTAAAAGGGTGTTTACAGCTGGGAAATCCAGAAATCAAGTAACAAAATTAAATGAACTGAAGGTAGAATATTTTCACCTCAGTGCAGTAAAGTAGTTGTCTCTATATGGTTGTCCATCAACATGCTTAAATAAAAAGATTTCTTTGTCATGTGGAGTTTAAATGTGAGAAATATGCTCCATGTTTCTGTCTGGAGTCTCTCTCTCTCATGGTGCTGAGGGAGTCAGTCATCTGGGACTGGCTGATAACTCGGTCTGCGCGCAACACGGTCGAGGCGGTCCACAGCCACGCTCTCAAACGCCCTCCTCATCAAAGGATGCTCCTCCAGGACCTCACTGAAACTGTCCGCACTCAGCGAGTAAAGGCGACAGTAGGTGTCAGCCCTCACGCTGGCTGTGCGTCGTCCCTGAGTCAGCAGGCAAATCTCTGAGACAAGAAAGACATCAGTTTAAATATTTTAGAAAATATACAGTTCATCCCACATGCTAAATGAGAAGAGTAATATCACTCTCATGTCTGGACCATAAATATGAAGCAATACCACCTGATTACTTTATCATAAAGACTGAAAATGAATGGAAACCATTAGTTCGGTAATACAGTCACACAAAAAAGAAAGTACAACCTCTTTCAATTTTAAGTTTTGTATATCAGGACATAATAATAAATAAATAAATCTGGTCTTAAAATTAAAATATAACTTCAGATTACCAACAACACATAACATATTATACCACACGTCCAGGTGTGTGTTAATGAAATGCCAAGAAAGAAAGACATCAACAAAAACCTTGAGAAGCAATTGTTGCTGCCTATCAGTCTGGGAAAGGTTATAAGGCCATTTCCAAACAATTTGAAGTCCATCAATTTACTTTGACAAAGATTATTCACAAGTGGAAAACGCTTAGTACTGCTGCCAATCTTTCCAGAAGTGGATGTCCCATCAAATTCACCCCAAGGTCAGACTGTGAAATGCTCACAGAAACTGCAAAAAACTCAAGAGCTACATCTCAGACTCTACAGGCCTCAGTTACCATGTTAAATGTTAAAGTTCATGACAGTACAATTAAAAAAAGACTGAATAAGTATGGCTCGTTTGGAAGGGTTGCCCGGAGAAGGCCTTGCAAAGTTGCATCTGAACAAACCACATCTGGAGCAATGTCCTTTAGACAGATGAGACCGAAGTGGAGATGTTTGGCCATAATGCACAGCACCACGTTTGGAGAAAGCCAAACACAGCATACCAGCACAAACACCTCATACCAACTCTCAAGCACGGTGGTGGAAGGGTAATGATTTGGGCACCTTGCAGTCATTGAGTCGACCATGAACTCCTCTGTATACCAAAATATTCTAGAGTCAAATGTGAGGCCATCTGTCTGACAGCTAAAGCTTGGCTGAAACTGAGTCATGCAACAGGACAATGATCCCAAACACAGCAGCAAATCTACAACAGAATGGCTGAAAAAGAAAAGACCTGATTGAAATGCTATGGTGGGACCTTAAGAGAGCTATGTATAAATGAATGCCTGCAAACCTCAATAAACTGAAGCCAGGCTATAAAGAAGAGTGGGTCAAAATTCATCCATAGTGATGTGAGAGACTGATAAAGTCATACAGAAAACAATTACTTCAAGTTATTGCTGCTAAAGGTGGTTCTACAAGCAACTGAATCATGGGGTATACTTAGTTTTTCACACACTGTTTCTGCATTCTGGCTTATTTTTTATTAAATAAATATTGATACAGTGTACTATGTCAAGTACTGTTATTCATCTGAGGATGTATTTACCACATTTTAGAACTGGGTAAAAGCCAAACTGACAATGGGATCAGCATCAACTTTCATAATACAACAGAAGCAGCACAGAGGAAAGTGGATCAGAGATCCTCTTATATTTCTGTTAGGGAGCCTTGTAAAGGTTGAGGTCAGTGACAAATGGTTTACCCCCAAAATATCCTCCATCGCTGAGCTTAATCTCCTTACTGCCGCGTGGGATGATGGTGACAGTGCCGTGCTGTATGAAGTACATTTTCCGACCCAGCGTTCCCTCTCGTATAATAAAATCTCCTGGCTGGAAGACTTCGAAACGCAGCTTGGTCAGGATCACTGTCACAAAATGAGGGTCAGTGTTGGCAAACAGTGGCATATTGGCTACGAGTCCACGACAGTTATAGCTGACAATCTCCTGAATGAGGGGAAAAATACAAGATAGAAGAAGTGTTAGTAGGATATCTCTGCCAATTTTTAACTGTGAAAGTTACATGTGTGAGAGATTTGGTAGATTTCAAACATTAAAACACAAACAGTTGTGAAGTTTTTCAGTGAAGGTTACCTAGTTCCTAGTCTTATGGTAGTGAACTGAATATATTTGTGTTTTAGGTTTGTTGTTCTCACAAAACACGACTAAGGATGACAGTTTATTTTTATTTTTTATTGATTGTGTGGTATTCAACTTTAAGTGGCAGGAAAATGTCAATCATAGCTTTCCAGATACAAAGGTGGCACCAAACTGGGGATATGAAGTATTAAACCCAACAAGTATCAAAACCACTGTTGATTAGTTTACTGTCTATTAATTAATCACTTCATGTCTAGACAAGACACTTTAAATTATGAGGACATCAGGAATAGCAGAGAAGTATGTGAGGGTGGTGCAGGACATGTATGAGGACAGCGAGACAGTGGTGAGGTGTGCGGTAGGAGTGACAGATGGGTTCAAGGTGGGGGTGGGATTACATTCAGGGATCGGCTTTGAGCCCCTTCTTGTTTGCAGTGGTGATGGACAGGCTGACAGATGAGGTCAGGTAGGAGACTCTATGATGTTCACAGATGACATTGTGATCTGTAGTGAGAGAAGGGAGGAGGTGGGAGAGAGTCTGGAGAGGTGGAGGTATGCTCTGGAGAGAAGAGGAATAAAAGGCAGTAGAAGCAAGACAGAATATATGAAGGAGAGCGAGGCAGGTGTAACAGTGAAGATGCAAGAAGTAGAGGTAGTGAGGGTAGATGAGTTTAAATACCTGGGGTCAACCATACAAAGTAATGGACAGTGCACAAGAGAGGTGAAGAACAGAGTACAGGCAGGGTAGAGTGGGTGGAGATGAGTGTGAAAATTTTCCACCAGTATTTTCTGATAACTCGCTGCATTCATCTTACTATCAGTTTTGACCAAGTTCCCTGTGCCTGTGTAGCTCACACATCCCCAAAACATCAGCAATCCACCTCCATGTTTCACAGTAGGAATGGTGTACTTTTCATCATAGGCCTTGTTGACACCTCTCCAAATGTAGCGTTTATGGTTGTGGCCAAAAAGTTTTGAGGTTTGGTGATGTGTGACAGAAGGATAGCAGCAAGAGTGAAAGGGAAGGTTTACAAGATGGTAGTGAGACCTGCTATGATTTTTGATTTGGAAATGGTGGCACTGGCAACAAGAGAAGAGGACAAGCTGGAGGTGGCAGAGTTGAAGATGCTCAAATTTTCAGTGGGAATGACCAGAATGGACAAGGTTAGAAATGAGTACATCAGAAGGACAGCTGAGGTCGAGCAGTTTGGAAAGAAAGTTAGAAAGGCAAGGCTGAGATGGTTTGGACATGTGCAGAGGAGGGATAGTGTATATACTGGAGAAAAGATGTTGAATATGGAGCTGCCAGGCAGGAGAAAAAGAGGAAGACCACAGAGGAGGTTCATGGATGTAGTGAAGAAGGACATGCAGAGGGTTTGTGTGACAGAGGAGGATGCTAGAGATAGTGAGAGATGGAGGCAGATAATCCGCTGAGGCGACTTTTTCCATATTGTGATATACAGCATATTGATATTGGGGAAAAAAAATAGGTAAATTAGTTTATAGGGAGCAAAAGCAGCATTAACTAGCTCCTAACTTATCTGATGGCTGATTTGATGTTTTCCTATGTCATTATAAACTGAATATCTTTAGGTTTTGGACTCTTGCGTGGGTAAAGACATTTAAAGACATCGTCATGGACTCTTTTTGACATTACAGAAGAAAAAAATATTTATTATTTGCAGGCCTATACTAACTACATCCTTATTACTGATATTCATCTCTTAATAAAGAACTGGAGAGAGGAACAGCAGGTAAACACAAAGATGAACAGCACACCTCCTTGAGTGGATCACTGAGCTCTCCAAGGATGTTGTCCTCATCAAACATCTTGCCTTGGAATCGCTGCTCGTAGTAATCATGGATCCTCTGTCTCAAGTCTGCTGGCAATTTATGAAATGACATGTACTGCTCCACTTGTTTATACTGAAAACAGTAGAAAACAGACAATTAGTCACATGTTCTACCATGTGTTTGGCGAATTATCCCCAAGAACAATAATTACATATTCATTCCATTTGTTTTGCAGGCTGTTTCTCCCGTTTTAAGTGGATTACAAACTCATTTGTAATGGGCATTAGCAGACAGTTATCCAAAACAAAGGTGATGCCATTTGTCCATCATCTGCTCTGCTTTATCTTGTGAAAATCCCCTAGAATGGGTCACGGTAAGGCCACAAAATCCATTAGATAATACGCATATTCTCTAGACATTTGGCACAGTTTGTACGAATAAAGTACGAGCAAGTAAGCAAGCCTGTGATATGAAACATGGCTGGGATATTAAACCTCAAAGCCAGAATCACATTAGCATCCATGTGAGGCTCCTGGAACATATTGTCCACAAAGCGACTGAAGCTGCAGGCCAAAAGTGGACATGATTACCTTCTCTTGATACTGCCGATGTGAGGCGTCCAAGGACTGGACCAGGTTAGTGGCATGGCCGAGGAACATGGCGTAGCAGGTGGCTCCAACAACCATGCTGATCATGGTGAGCCAAACGTCACTCATGCCCTCTGGAGGGTGGGCGCCGTATCCTATGCACAGCATGTGACTCATGGCCATAAACAGAGCATAGGAGTACTGGATGTGCCATGTAGAGTTCTGAAAAAGGCAGAGTAACAGTGAGGTGAGACAGGGCATGCAATGAGGTCATAGTGTCTAAAACGTTAGGAAAATAAAGACAGCTGTCAGTTGTTTCACATGCAATTAAAGATTTTGTATCTTGGAAAATACACTTGCTAACTTTTTTGCCTTGTGTTAGATGAGAAGAACAACACCAGAGACTCTCACATACCTCTGTTAAAGCTAACCAGAAGCTAAGACTAAAACAGGGCAAAACAGCTGGAAACAAGTTGTAGCTGGAAATAAGTTATCGAGAACATGTTCTGGATAACTTATTGATTTCTTTATATTTTGCTAGGAAAAAGGGAAATGGGTGCAGCGATTTATTGAAATGTGCAAACATAAATGGAAATACAGTATATAAGGTGAAACCAGAGTTTGTACAATTCTAATGAGCTTGACTACCTTCATTCTTGAAAACAGCTTGAACTCTCTTAGGCAGCGCTGTTATGATTTATTTAAGTAGTCCTCAGGAATAGTTCTCCAGGCTTTTTGAAGGACATTCAAAGCTCTTCTTTGGATGTTGGCTGCCTTTTGTTTCATTCTCTGTCAAGATGATTCCACACTGCTTCAATAATCAGAATCAGAATACTTTATTAATCCCAGAGGAAATTATGTGGTCACAATAATGTTGAGGTCTGGGCTCTGGGGAGGCCAATCCATGACTGATAGTGTTCCATTGTGTGTTTTTCTATCCAGGTATGCTTTTACTGCATTGGCAGTGTGTTTGATATCATTGTCATGCTGAAAAATGAAGCTATTACCAATCAGACACTTTCCAGATGGCATTACATGGTGGATTAAAGTCTGATGGTACTTTTCTGTGTTCATAATTCCATCAATTTTAACAACACCGCTGGCTGAAATGCAGCCCCAAACCATGACAGAGCCTTTTGGCTAATAGCTCCTTGGGAATCACAAAAATACAATTTCATGTCTGTCAAACTGTGCTATCTTTGGTATTTTTTGGAGAACTATTGCTCAAGACCACTTCAAAAATGGAAAAATTGCTCCTTGAAAGCAAAGAAAAAGAAATGAGGGGTGGCTCAAGACTTTTGCACAGAACCTTCACTTTTTTTCTGCTGTAGCCAATGAAAAGTTGACTTGGCCTTGTGTTTTGGATCATTGACATGTTGGAACGTCCAAGGGCATCTCATGCACAGCTTCCAAACTGATGAGTGCAAATTTTCCACCAGTATTTTCTGATAACCTGCTGCATTCATCTTGCCATCAATTTTGACCAAGTTCTCTGTGCCTGTGTAGCTCACACGTCCCAAAACATCAGCGATCCACCTCCGTGTTTCACAGTAGGGATGGTGTACCTTTCATCATTGGCCTTGTTGACTCCTCTCCAAATGTAGAGTTTATTGTTGTGGCCAAAAAGTTAAATTTTGGTCTCATCACTC
Source organism: Heterochromis multidens (assembly GCA_015108495.1). Lineage (NCBI taxonomy): Eukaryota > Metazoa > Chordata > Actinopteri > Cichliformes > Cichlidae > Heterochromis > Heterochromis multidens. The sequence continues at coordinate 24,189 of VUQS01028464.1, read as the reverse complement.
CAAATAATTTTGTTCCAGAAGTTTTGAGGCTTGTCTCTGTGCTGTTTGGCATATTGTAAACGGGCTGCTTTGTGGCATTGATGTAGTAATGGTTTTCTTTTAGCGACTTGACCACGCAGCCCATTTTTCTTCAAGTGCCTCCTTATTGTGCATCTTGAAACAGCCACACCACTTTTTTTCAGAGAGTCCTGTATGTCAGCTGAACTTATTTGTGGGTTTTTTGTTGCATCCTGAACAATTTTTCTGGCAGTTGTTGCTGAAATTTTTGTTGGCCTACCTGACCATGGCTTGGTTTCAACAGAATCCCTCATTTTCCACTTCTTAATTAGAGTTTGGACACTGCTGATTGGCATTCTCAATTCCCTGGATATCTTTTTATATCCTTTTCCTGTTTAATAAAGTTCAACTATCTTCTCCCGCAGATCCTTTAATAATTCTTTTCCTTTCCCCATGGCTCAGAATCCAACATCAGTGCAGCACTGAATGAAACATGCAGCAGTCTGTCTGGAGCCCAGAAACTCACTGACTTTTTCTACACCCACACTACTTACAAGCAAACAGATCACAGGTGAGGATGGTTTACTTTAGTAGTCATTTGAACCTACCAAAACTTCCAGGGTATGTAAACTTTTGATCAGGGTCATTTGGATAGTTTCTGTTGTCATTATGATTTAAAAAGGGCAAACACAATTGTTTGATAATAAATAGCTTCACCGAAACACTAACCATGAGTGAATGAAAAGTTTTGTATTATATATACTTATGAGCACAACTGTATATTGAACTACTTCTTTAAACTCTGTTTTTTAACTTTCTTTTCATAGACTATACTCACCACCATATTGTTTTTAGATACCCAGGAGTCTGGAGGAAAGTCTTGCAGCATAGGCACCATGAAGGTCAAACACCCATCCCAGTGACATAACAGCAGCATCATGCCAATCAAGTTGACTATACGCACCACAGCACTGGCCAGGTCATATGTCATGTGGAAAATCTGACAGAAAGAAAGTCATATAGATGATCAAATTTTGACATTTCTGTATCTTTTGTTCTAAGCACATGGCCTCTTCCCTGCCTCTCCATTACCTCTTCCCACTGGTGGATGTACCGGATGAGGCGAGACAGTCGGAGAAGGCGCAGCAGACTGAGGATCTTTGTGAAACGCACAATGCGAAGTGCACGAGCGGTACGGTACACATCAGATGACTCGTGTCGGGATTCGAGGTCAACGATGAGAAAGATGTAGTCGACAGGGATGGAGGAGATGAAGTCCACCAGGAACCAGGTGCGGAGGTAATGAACACGGATCTCTTTGGGGTCCAGGATGATGTGGCTGTCTTCTCCCAAAATGCCCGTACGGAAGTTGAAAACCAGGTCCATGAGAAACAGTGTGTCTGACAGGACGTTGAAGGTAATCCAGGGCATGGTGTTCTGGTCTTCAAAGAAGGTGATGCCCCAGGGCAAAATGACAAGATTGCTCATCATCAGCAGGAGCATTACGATGTCCCAGTAAAACCTGGAGAGAATAGGAAGGTTGGAAAGTTGGATTTAGGGTCACAACCTTTACACAAACATTAAATGGACCTTTTTTTATTTACACAGTGTGCAGATTTAGAGTTGTGAGCACCCAGCTGCTCACTCTGCCCAAACAATGGACTGTAAAAAAAAAAAAAGGTTGTAATTCAAATACACTCAAAGCAATATTTTTGTTAAACCTTTTGAATTAAAACTGAAAGTCTACCTTGACTGCTTCATCCACTGTAGTTGTGCAGTGCTGACACATCACAATAAACATGAATACAGTGGTTATTTTTATACAGAATAGAATATCTATATCTATATCTATATCTATCTATCTACAGCATATATGCAGAGGTTAAAGTGGACCGGAACGATCAGGAACATTGTTTCAGCACCTTCGAGTAATCAAATCTGATAGTCAGTTTTGACAAAATACTGCCAAGAGAGTTCACTTTTTGTGTGCTGCAGCTTGGTATTGCTTTCAGCTGATGGCATGGAGATACTTGCTCAGTACTAAGAAAATAATGTTATCCCATGGCCCCCTTACACCCTCACATTCCTTTTTCCTTCTCATCTCGGTGATGTGTTCATGATGCAGATGTCAATAAAGTTGTTGTTGTGGAACTTCAGCATCTAGCTGAGGACTCTGGCTGGCACTACAGAAGAGGAGTGAGCATAAACAGAGTAACATTTATAACTGGCAGGTGATGGCAGGTAGGTAATGTTCTAAATCATTCTAGATTTTTGTTAATCAGATATTGGACTTATACATGATGTGTTGCTGAAGTTATGTTTTTCATATTGCGAAAGATTTTAAAAACAAATTAAAGTATATTAATTTTGTATTATTCAAAGTTTGCATTAAAATACAGGGCAGTTAAGTACAGTTTAGTATTGGTTAAACAGGTTAGTTTAAAGTACTGTGGTGAAGTTTACAGCTCTGGTGCAGGGCAGGCTGTGGTGTTTATGGTCAGTGTTGAATTTAGCAGTGTTATCTTACTAAATTCAGTTAAATCCACAAAGATTCCCTGGCAGCTTAAGCTATCGAGAAGAGATTGACTTTTTAACCAGCAGGGTAGAGTTTCTCTTAAGGATGCAATCATGGTGTATGGATAGCATTTATACCCAGCTGAAATCCAGGCCCAATCTGATCCATCTCCCCATGTGATCTGGCTGATCCGATCACGGTCCAATCTATGTGTGTTAGAGCTTGCATGCATTGTTCCAGATCCAGATAGGATCTCTTGATTGCATGTGCTGCACAGTTACACTCATTACTGTCTCCTTCATTTCATACATGTCCCATTTCCCTATAGCTCTCAAATGTCTCGTACACCGTTGGAAAACACGGTTTGGATTTTCTTACAGATTGTTTCCATCACCTGTCAATCACACTGGGTCTCTCTCAGTCTCAGTGACTCTTTGATTAGAGAGGCACAGAAAGAGAACTTGACGCAGACCAATTTTGATTATCGTCACCCTTCAGTGATTGCAATGTGAACTCTGTGAGAAAACCGAGTGGAGATATAGAAATGATCGATGGGTTCTTCACTAGTGTTCATGTCCTCTCTGTCTACACGCTGCTTTACATGAGTACTTACCATTATTTCTCATGTTGCAGCAGATTAGTGGCTGCTTGCTGCTATTAACTCCACCAATCTGGAAAGCATTATAGCTGTTGACATTATAGATTGAGTGAGAGAGAGAGAGAGAGAGAGAAAACCGCAGAATAAAATCTGCTGCATCTAAAACCTTTAGACGAGCTTTTAATAGCAGTGAGTGTAGGAGAGGAGTAGGAATGTATTCTGATAGCATTTCAGGTTGAATTTGAATAAAGCAAAGGGTTACGGGCTATCAGCTAAGTTCAGCTTAGTTCAGCTTGTACTAAAGGAATAAGTTACTTTAGTTTGTATTCAAAATATTATATCTAAAGAACTGCCATTATGTGCCAGATAGATTATTTGCTGTTACAATAAACAGGTAATAGCCATCTTCTACCTTTTTTGCCTGCTTGTGTGGCTCTGGGGATGTTATATCTGGTCCAAGACGTGGTTTTCCCTCCATTTACAAATGCAGAGAATTTCAAAAAAGCGAATGAAATGTTACGATATCATTACACGATAGCTGATGGATATCCAATGCATTCAAGCAGCAACACAGAAGTGCCAAAAACTGCAACTCATCTAGTGGCCAGTAAAGCTGGCTCCAAAATCGAGCCAATCCCCACAGACTCCCATGTCAAAATGTCCAGATAAAAAGCATTAAAATGCATGCTAACACTGTACAGACTGTTTACCTTCAGGAAACCAAAACCTACCCAAACATGATCCAGCAGTGTTCAGACTACAAGCAGACCAGAAATGGAAACTGGAAGGCTTCTGATACTAAAAATCTCATCCCTTGCCTACAGATTATGAAGATTCATATGGAGATATTTGCTTATAAAGATTGGGGATGTTGGTCTGTATGGTAGTCAGTCAGTTTTCCCCAGACTAAAATTAAATTAAACAACTAATGAACAAACATCCATCCTTATCTAATCAGGATTATAGTGGAGCTGGAGCCTATCCCAAGTGACATTGGGTTAGAGGTGGGGCACACCCCGGCAGTGTCACCAGTCCAATCACAAGTCCAACACAGAGATATAGACAAACGACTCACATACACACAAGATCAATGTAGAATCGATAATTAGCCGAACACACACATGTTTGGAATATGGAAGGCAAAGCACCCAGAGAAAACCCACACAGGCACAGTGAGGACAAGCAAACTCCACAGAGAAAGGCACCAGCCAACCAGCAGATTCAAACCCAGAACACACCCAGTAGCCACAGTGCTAATCAAGAAACAAAAGCCAGTAATTGCACAATATTTATTTTATTTTATGACAAAATGCTTACAAAACTAAAGACATTTCCATCAGATTCAGCTCTACTTGAATTTAGAGTACACTATAGAAGCAAAACTCCAGCATCTTTACCATTATGACCATTATGAGCATCACTAACCAATTTTAACAGCCTTCTAATGGATCCCCAATGCAAACGAGAACCAACGGTGTGACCTTAACCTCTAATCAGGAAATCTGACCAAAATTCTGCTCATTCATTTTTAAGAGGAAGTTGGAGCATAAGGTTTAAGAAGAGCAGGCCTGCGCTAATCCCTCCCTCAGCTGCCTGTGTATTATTGCATAATAGAGTAAGATAGGAATTATAGGGATTCTTATGGGCAATAATCCCCATGCATGGGTTGATCCTCTCTGTCTGGCATCGACCTGATGTTAAAAATTCTTTAAATTTGATGGGCTATTAGTGACCTCACTGACAGATTGCTTGGGCATCACTCTTGAGATGTTGTCTAACCCTGAAAGTTGGATGATGAGATGAACCCCCCAAAAGTGAGGCCAAACTAGATTAAGAAATTATTGGATGATTTTCATTCGGATTTGTTAAATCATGAGTATTGATGAATGCAGTTCTCCCTCCTCATGGGAAGAAAGGGAGTCACAAGGGAGTGATATCATTAATCCAGATGATCTTGTCCTATATACTGTATCACTAATCAAATCCCTTCATCGCCTTATCATGTGCTGGGAACCATGACATCAGTTGCTGTCCTGCAGCTTGTCCTTGGAAAAACTGGATGTGAGTCCTCAGTCACGGGCTGTGTAGCAAGACAAAAACTAAATGCTTTCGAGGGAAGTCTATGAACAATACTGAGGAATTGGGGGAATCAAACTGGAAAATGTCACAGGCCAAATTTCTGTCCCATTTTTCCAAAATAATGCGTAAACTTCCCCACAAATTGCACTAAAATAAGAGCAAATTAGTTTGAGGGATTTCTCGCAATTACCTGAAGTCACTGTAGGGGTGTATGATCCACACTCCAAAGCTCTTGACCCTTTCCTGTTCAGCAGCAACACCTTTGTGACTGCCGAACATGCGCAGGGAGAACTTGTTGACCCCGGGCTGCAGCATGGAGCCAAACTGCTTCTGGAAGTAGGTGGACTGGTCCTGTGACATGTTATCGCTGCCTCCTTCGCCCTCTCCGTTGGTGTCCAGGAGGCCATCCGGATCAGCTGTGTAGTCGTCATTGTGAGTCTTGACCAGGGAGAAGAGCGTGTTGCTCATGTCGCTCCTCTTGTCTGTCTTCGGGGAGGGCGTAGCAGGTGGGGTTGCCCTCTGGGACGCAGTTCTCCATCTGGAGAAGCGGAGACTGCTCCAGCTGCGGTATTTAGGGGTCTCTGGTTTGTGACCTGGGCTTTCACCTTTCGGGTCGTCTAAACTCCTGGAGGGGCTGCTCATTTTTCCACTTTGCACTTGAAGGTGAGCGATGGAAAAAGGTGGGAGACTTTACTTTCCCCCTGACTTGGTTTGTCGTAACCTGATTGTAAAGTTCACTTACTAATAAAGTTTAAGGCACAAAAAAAAAGCCATTTGACTTCAAAATCTAACCTGCTTTACATAAATTAAATGCGTAAAAATAAAAGAAAAATACAAAAGATCAAGTTATGAACAACATGCAGCCACTAACAAACACCATTAAGTACCTGGAGGTCACCGTTTGCTCCAGAGTGCCACAACTGCAAGTCTCAAAATCTTATAAAAAATGAAACATCCAGTCTTAATTCACATGAGTTCTCACGGTGTAGATCCATAAAAAGTTCCTTTAAAAAGTTCTTTCATGTGATAAACGGAAAAATAAAACTTCATCTGTGGACTACTCTGTCCTCCTCCCGTCTGACCGTGAGAGGACAGACGCATATTGACAGAGAGGGCTCAGTTGCCTTCAATAATCGGCTTGTTGGAATAACGGAGTTCAGTCCACTCACCTCTCTCCGGTCTCCTCCCTCCTCTTCATCCCCCTCCTCCCCCTCCCGCCCCGCCGTAGAAGTGCCCTCCCCTCCTTTTCTGAGACGAGTCCCGGGGCGGTGATGAGGCAGCTGCAGGTCGTGTTGCGCGGTGCACGATTGGGATCCTCCAGGTCAGTCAGCAGAAACCGAAACTTAATGAATTACTCATTAGTGGTCAACCGGTGTCAGAGGGAACACCAGCAGACGCGAAGCTGCTAAAGTCATGGTAAACTCGGCTAGATTTTCTTCACACGTCACTGCTTTTACGCACCAATTTATCTCATATTCGGCCTTTAACAGCAGGACAAAAAGCCATAAAGTCCCTGTTTCTAGAGTTAAGGGACTCAGAGTTCAATGAGGAAAATGTAGCTTAATCCCTGCACAAAAATATTGGATTAGATTTTTAGTACTATATCAGATGATTTAATTTTAACTCATAAACCATGCGCAGCCGATGCTTTAATTAACTGTACTCTTTATTTATTTATTTTTGGAAGGGCTTCACTGTTTCCCCCTTTTTTCACCACCAAAGGTAGACTTTTTTTTTTCAACTTTTAAAAAAGAAATAAATTGATTTCTCAAAAATCGTTTACTTTAAATGACCATGAAACATGTTCTTGCTGCATACGATCAAAACAACCATACAGATGTATCTAATCTCTTCGTGTTGTATTAGATTTTCTCCGAGCAGGGGCGTGAAAATAACGCGGAGCTGTAGCTCCTAAAGACACGAGAGACCTGCTTTTGTCCACTGGAATAAATATGCCTATAACTGCTGTGAATTTAAATGATAAATTAAGTCAAGCATGAATGAAAAGTATGATTTATTTATTTTTAAAACCGCAGCTGTGGCTGTCATGGTCCTGGGTCTTTGGTCCAGGGTTTTGAGTTTTCTGGAGTCTGTGGTCTTTGTTATAGTTTTGATTCATATTCATACTTGTTAATATTATTTATATTTGTTTCCTTGCTTTTTGTGACTATGACCTACCCGGTATCCTTTGTACATTGTTTAAACTGTTCTTTGAGTTTTGTATTTTGGGTTATCTCTTGATTGGAGTTGTGCTTATTTTTACTGGCAACCTTTAGCCTTTAGTTCTTATTTTTTGTCTTAGTTTCATAGTTTAGTTTTCAGAGAGTTTGCTTTTTGTTTAGTATTTTGTTCTCTTTTGTCTTTTTTTTTTGTCTTTTTGTATTGATCTTTATTGTAGCACAAGGGTTTTGTCTTTGCCTTTTTGCCTATTGTTGTACTCTTAGTGAATATAGTCTAGTTTGGATTTCTCTTTTGATTTCCATCCTAAATTGTTATGAACTCCTTAGTTATTATAGTAATTTATAGTAAACAGACTATGTATGCTGCCTGTTTGTCACTTGCTTGTCTGATATTCTCCTAGTATTCCTGGTTTCTCTGTGCCCTAGTTTTGGATTTCAGTTATTTTAAATTTGGACTTTTTGGTTATTTGTGAACTTTGAACCAGCCTGCAAATAACCGGCTTGCTTTTTGTTTTGAACTCTGCCTCCCTGCATGTCTGCATTTGGGTCCTCACTTCATCCAAACCGTTACTGTGGGCTCTGGTGTCCTCGAGAAGAACTTTACACTCAATTGCCAATTCATTAGATACACCTGTCCAACTGCTCATTAACACAAATATCTAATCAGCCAATCACATGACAGCAACTCAATGCTCAATGCTTTTTATACTTCCCTCTCCAATCAGTAATCATTTGACTAGATTCTGGAACTGCATGTGGTCAGTTTCACAATGGAAATATACAATGATGACTTCAGATGAGGAGAAGAAAAAAATCTCCAATGTAACTGGATTCCTGTGACAAACAGCAGCACACAAAAACATTAATAATATGTAAATATATCTATAAATAAGACATTTGTGTATTTTTCTGTGATAAATGTACACATGCAGGACCGTCATAAAGTGCTACACATGACAAACAAGTGCTATAATGACTTCATAGGCATGATCACACACCTTTAGTAGTATTTATTAAAAGAAGTGTGACAGGAAACATTAGTACACAATCCAAAGCCCCACTTCTTGGATACCTGCTAAAATTTTATAATTAAAAAAAAAGCACAATCTGAAGACATGTTTCTGTAACAAGAATAACAGACATATCAAACACTATCAAAACAACAAATAAAAACAATCTCATTTATCAGCCTTTTTGAGTTTCAGTCTCATTCGGTGAATCCCTCTCAGCTAAGGTGGTGTTGACACATAATCTCCTGAAAGACACAATCATATCATTATTAATCCACTCTGTATAATCCCCCCTTTTTGGAAACATTGTGTCTTTTTTGTGAATAGATGAACAGAAACATGTGTTGTGTCTTACTGAGATAGTGTGTTCTTCTTCACATAGTCACATATGGGGTTGTACCCTGTCAGTGTTTCTTTCAGAGTTTTAATCTCCTGGGTCCAGGCTTCAACCTCTGCATCTAAGGAAGCTTAGTGGCAAAGAAAAAGAGATGAACCTGTTGGACCTAAAGAGCTATGCTAGTATTTGGCCACATGGTGGCAACAGGGCATGAATTATCTGTGTGATAAGTGTGCGTTACCTTTAGTTTCACTGTATGTCTTCAGGGTGTGTTCCAGCTCCTCTTTTATGGTTTTCTGCAGCAGTGTGGGAGAAATAAATTTCAGGTTGGACTGGATTTAATACTCTAAAACCATTTCAGACCTGCAGGAACAGTGTGGAGACTCAACAACAGTGTATTGGTACTTTTACCAACCATTCTGACATTGTTGTACCAATAAAGCAAAGTCAAAATACTCCATAACAAGTGAAAGTGTTGTACTCAAAGCGATAGTTAGGTTTTAGCAGCAAAATTGAAAAAAAAAAGGAAAATGTGTCTCATTTCAATATTACATTAACAGATTGTTAACACTGGTGCATGAGTGCATGTACTCTTACAGCTGTGAGAATGCAGTCAGTCTAGCCTAGCAGTACCTAATCTGAATACTCATGAGATGATTAATGGGACAAACAAAAAGGATGAAGAACAAAGACCTGCTACATTATTTAAAAAAGAAAAATAGTGGATAATTTGACCTACCTGGGCCTTGAAGTAAGCAGGAAACCACTGGTTTAATTGTTAGCACATTTGAGTAAATCAAAGCGTTTCTCTCGCAGATGTATTTCAGGAGAAATATGAAGTAGCATAAAGGTACAAGCTTATTGTTTTAGGCTGAATTTCCCTATGCACACCATAATGTGGGGTGCCAATCAGAGATTTCTCTAATGACCTTTTGTGTTTGCACAGTGAATATGTGTGTGGGAAAGAAAAAGAGGAAAACTTGTTACCATTTCTCCTTGGCATGCATTGTTTTCTGTTTGCTTCTGCTCCATTTCTGAGCTGAGTTTATTTATTGCAGCCTCCAGATCATCCACTGCTTCCTGGCCCCGAAGCACCACACTTTTCACAGAGACTTTAAAGAGGTCCTTACTTAGATATTCATTAGAAAGCCTCTCTAACTCCATTTTCAACCTTTCAGTCTTCTTGTTCATCATGTTCTTCACTTGATACTGACTCTGGACCACCATCAGTAGTCCCAAGCCCACCAAGATGGCTAAAATAGTCACAATCCAGTAACCCCGCATTGATGCTGCTTCTGGGAAATGACAGGTTTCTATAGTCATGCTTTAGACAGTAGCAGTGCAATTACAAAAGGCATTTCATTTCATTTCCTATTATCTCTCCTTACCTTATCTTTAGCCGGTATAGTCCAATTTAGTCCCTGCTCTCTTCTGCTTACTAATTTGCCACACGGGCTGCGCCTGAACGGAGAGCACAACACAGGAAGTGCATGCTGTCACTTCACAGCGGAGACAGCTAATAGTTTTAACTTTTACTTCCTCATTTGTTCTTACCTGAGGGAGAAAGAGGGTGGAGGCCAGTTTGCAGGCTAATTATCAAAGGTAAACATTCACCGTCAGTAAGGATTTTAGACAGATGCTGCTAAACAATTGTGGAAGAGGCAGGAAAATGTCAAAACTGGAGTTTTATGTACATAGTCATGTTTTTTTTTTGTGTGTGTTTTGTTTTGTTTTTTGTATTCATGCATCAAGCAATAAAAAACTGGATGGTGCAGTTTTAAATTGTTTCATGTTACCAGTGTTTCCCAGCATGGGTGGCCAAAGAAAAAAAATACTCAGGGCAACTTGTCTCTATATACTGCTCACTTACTTACATTATTTTAGTATATTTGTGAATTTCACAAGAAAAGGGCAACAATTTTAGGATTTAAAAAAATAATCATACATACATGACTTTAATTATCTATATATTTTTTTATATAGGATCATCCTGCCCTTCCGGTTAGACACCAAGCTTAGCTTCAAGCCTACAGTTTGCAACGTGCCCACATATTTCACATAATCTCTCATCATCAGCTCCGGTCTGACCAGTATTTCTGGTTTAGCTGAGATGGAAATAAATAAATAAACAGACTTGTGGACATGAGATCCAGAAGAAAAAGCAAAAACATCAATATTAGACTACAAGTATTAAACTACTACATTAAGTATATGAAACACTGATGTCTTTGTTGTGTATGGCCACACATTTGCATCAGATATACGTAGGTACACATGATGAGAGCATTTACTTTTACCTTTTGCATTGGTGTCCCTTCAGATTATGTAAGAGCTTAATTCTTTATGTCTTTACATCACCCAAATCATAATGGTGGCACAATATAACATATACATCATAATGTGACAGCAGTAAAGCGCTCCACTGGATCCTTTTGAAAATAATTGAGCAGCAATGAGGCAGTCGCACAGAGCTGGGCATTCAAATAACTTCTTTGGTTGCAGACCAAAGATCACAGGGTCAATAATTACACAGCTGATAAATATTTGACAGTAACAATGCAAAGCCGCTGGCACAAAGCTAATCACATCCATACAAGGGGAAAAAGGGGAAACAGAGTCCACAAAGGGACTAGGAATAATATTAAATTGCTCTGTAGTCTTTCATCGTCTTACATATGTAATTTTCATTTTTATCTTTAAACCCTTTTTGTTTTGTTCTTATCCCTCTTCACCTATTTTTTCTGTCCCTTGTTGTAAAATAGACATGTATCACACACCTTCAGAAGCAAACTATGTACAAACATAGGGCAAGATGATAAACCCTGGACTAAGCGTCTGTATATCACAGGACAAACACACAAGCTGGAGCTTGTCCCAGTTCTGTGACAGCTTCCTCCAGAAAATGGATGGATGAATGGATTAATTCAAATAAAATTAGTGTCATGTGCTGTGTTTGCACTTGGAAAAACCAGAAAAGCTATCTGGGAGCTGATTGGTTGTGGACTTCAGAATGCATTTATCCTCAAACCCTGCACCTGAACCCCTGAGTGTTGGCAAGCTCAGGTAAAGAGGATTTGGATATATGCACTTGTTAAGGCTTGCGCACAGATTTGAACCCAAATACAGGACACAGGAATCAAAACAGTTTAAGCTCTGGAGAGAGAGAGAGAGAGAGAGAGTGTGTGTGTGTGTGTGTGTGTGTGTGTGCGTGTGTGTGTGTGTGTGTGTGTGTGTGTGTGTGTGCATGCATACTGTGGGCTTGCAGTACCTTGGTATTTGGTGTGATGTGTGTTTGCGTGAGGATTTGATGAGGGACAATAGCAGGTGATCCGGAAACAGGGAAATCCAGGAAAAACATCATGGGCGTGGGAGAGAGCAACCACAGGAATGAGCACATACAGCAAAATTGTTCAGGTTGTCAATAACTTGGGCTTCTTTGAGCAACATTAAAAAAACTAAACAGCAGGGTTTCCGTTAATTCCAGTGTTGGCTGTTCAATCCCTGACACTTTCACATGCCCAAGTGTCCATGGGCAAGACGCCAGATGCATCATCTCGTTATCATTTACAGATGTTCCTAATTAGACAGAAAATGTGTTTTGATCATGTTTGTGTGTATGGGAGAAAGAAAGAAAGAGAAAGAGAAAGTGCATGTTGCAAACTACAATGAAAGCTAAAAAGATCTGTAACTGACACTCAATTCAATTCAATTCAATTCAATTTTATTTATATAGCACCAAATCACAAGAACAGTCACCTCAAGGTCCTTTACATTGTAAGGTACAGACCCTACAGTAATACAGAAAAACCGCAACAATCAGACAATCCCCTGTGAGCAAGCACTTGGCAACAGTGGGAAGGAAAAACTCCCTTTTAACAGGAAGAAATCTCCGGCAGAACCAGGCCCAGGGAGGGGCGGCCATCTGCCGCGACCGGTTGGGGGTAAGGGGAGGAAGACAGGACAAAAGACACACTGTGGAAGACAGCCAGAGATTAATAACAACTCATTTACTTCATACTGGGAGTATAGAGCAGATATTTTACTATTCCGCAAATCAAAGAGCAAAATATAGACTACCTGTCAATATATCCAATATATGTCAAGGCTTTACTGTACTTACTTGAAAGGAGTAAAGACCTAATCCATGGAGCTAATGTTTATAAAATAAGTAATATCAGTTTAAGATCAACTTACATGTGCTATTGTACAGTACACAGAGGTGGCTGCTGTTACTTATGAGTTTAACTAAAAGTGAAGGTCAGCTTGATTAAGATTCAGATTTGGCAGGAACTAATTCATATGAGGCTGTTAGCTATAGAGTGCACTCTAATTATACACGTTTAGAGAGTGGAAACAGAAGCACTTCAATGAAGTGACCTCAAAGGCAGTTTTTTATTCACTGCTTTTTCCAAAACAGTTGAAAGACTGAGAAGGAGTTATTGCACCAGGTCACTGTAATTACTGTTAAAAAACAAACCCTTTCTCTGACATTTTAAAAGTGCAACTTGAAATCTACAAAGCACATAACTAGAATAGGAAGAAAAGAGAGATTTATTGCTTTACATGAAATGAACAAAGAGAGTAGCAGCTGCAGTCTGAATGCCACAGTTTTAAAAACAGCCTACTGGAAAAAAAAAGGAAAAAAAAGTGATGTCAGAAACACTTGGAGTGATACAGCCCATTCTGCACAGGTACAAGTATATCTTTTTTACTCACACCTGCTGTCTACCTGTCAAAAGGCTTTACTGTACTGCTGGCTCCCCTCCTTCACTGCCAGCCCACCACACCCCCCGCTACTCCAGCCTATTCACAACTGCAGGCCCCCTATTGTGGTCTGTCAGATGCCAGCTTCAGACATGCTGCACCACTGCGCTGGAGTCTCTGGAGCTAACTGTCACTTATTTTTTTCCCAATGCTTTTAATAGGGAGGGGGAGCATAAAGCACAGAAACACACTCAGAAAGAAAAGATATGACCGAAGCTGTCAGCCAGTGGTAGAACTCATTAGGCCATACACATATTGGGAGCCATGTAACATTAGTATTGCCAGTGATGCTGCTACAGTATGCTAGGGGAGAATTTGGAGGCAAAGACAAGGGCTGTGTATACTGTTTGTGTGTAATGTTATCCCTTGTATCTTATTCTATATCTTATACACTATGTGGACAAAACTACTGGGCCTACTGCACATTACACCTACAGGACCTGCTCAGCCATGGAAGCCCATGTAATGAAGCTCCCAGAGCACAGTTTTTGTGCTGGTGTTAATGCCAGATGAGGTTTGGAACTCTGCAGTTATTGAGTGAGCAGTGGGCTGGCGACTTTTATGCACTATGCACCTCAACACTCGGCGATCCTGCTCTGCAACTTTATGTGGTCTACCACTTCGTGCCTGAGTTGCTGTTGATCATGGAACATCTAGGAAGGAAGAAATTTCACTAGCTGACTTGTTGCAACAGTGGCGTCCTATTACAGTACCATGCTCGAATTCAGTGAGTTCTTTACAATGACCCATTCTTTCACCAACATTTGTAAAGGCAAACTGCATGGCTAGGTGCACCTAGCTATACACCTGTGGCAATGGGACTGAAAACATATGATTTCAAAGATGAAGAGGTTTGGCCCAATACTTGTTTTTCCCATATAGTATATTGTCCCAGGCTAGGTTTGCATTGAAAATGGGTTCAAAATGTCAAAATAAATAAGTAAAATAAATTCTTCAATTCAATTCAATTAAATCAATTCTTAAATTACTATACTACTATAAATTATAACATTAAAGTGAAAATGTTGGGTGAGAAACCATTAATTGACAAAAAGATAATCCTTATATCAAAAATATTTAAACTCAACAAGGGGCGGCTGTAGCTCAGGAGGTAGAGCAGGTCATCTACTAATTGGAGGTTGGTGGTTTGATCCCTGGCTGCTCCAGTCTGCATGCCAAATATCCTTGAGCAAAATACTAACCCCAAGTTGCTCTCTGATGCATCCATTGGAGTATGAATGTGTGTGAATATTAGCTTGAAAGCACTTAAGAGATCTGGGCTTGTATAGAAAAAAGTGCTCATGTGAATGGGCGAATGAGGCATGCTGTATAGAGTGCTCCGGGAGAGTAGAAAAGCGCTATATAAGAATCAGTCCATTTATCAACATTTGTGTACAGTATATTTCTAGCAGTCATATTCTCCATGTCAAGCTCTAGGAAGTATCCAATGTATTTTTCAGACTGTCTTGTTGAGCTTATCATCTGTGACAGCCATAATTCTTGGTTAGTTGACAGATTTTCTCACTGCTTCATTTCTGCCGTAATGTTGAGAGACGCTATTAACTCTTTTTCAGTCGTCATGCATTTATTTCTTCCGTGGCAGTAAACCATGTTACATGAACCATCAGAATCTCCTGCAGGTTGAACTGAGCTAAAAAAAAACAAAAAAAACAAAACACTTTCAAGGCTGACTAACTCTGATAAATGGACAAAACCCAGGCAATATTTAACCTATGTCTATATATACCCTGACCACAACATAAGCTGTTATGCTGCCTAAAGACATCTGGACTGATTAAAAGAGGAGTGTGGCTGAGACAAATGAGCCACAATGCAACACTCTGTGTAGACGACACAGTCACAACGGTAGTCTCTTCATTTAAAAACAATACCCAAGGTTAAGAGCACAAAATTGTTCAGAGTTCAAATATAACACAACCTCCACATTTTCAAACGCAGTTTCCAGAAAAAAAAATATTGTATATTAGGGCCATATACTACTATGCTGTACACTGCATCAACTTCCCTCCCGTTATCCATCCTTCTTATACTGTGTCTCCTCATGTCCACCACTTGAGGTGATGCTTTTGTTATACAGCCCAGCTGAGTTAATCTGTTTTCTGCACCAGTGACTTGCAACAAGTCCACTCTCTTTTTCATTAAGAGACCGAGAGATCCTGGAGACCAGCAGAGCAGAGAGCAGAGCTGCTGTCAAAATGCCCTGCCCAACCATCACGCACATTAGCAGGCACCCTTTCTGAGAGATAACCGGGATTGCTTACATTTGTTACCATAAACAGACATATACAGATTCACCACCTCCTTTGCATGTTTGCAACTAGTCAGCAGTTTCCCACGGCAGAGGAATTCAGATTGAAATCTTTCTGAAACCATATGTTCTCGAAAAAAAATGTAATGTGGCAAATGTATTCAGCAATCTGCTTGTGTTTAGATTTTACTAAGTTAGAAAACTATTGTTTACAGCTTCTTTGCTTCCATAAGCTAGAAGAAAAAACTGGGGGATCAGCCTCCCTGGCCACGAGGTGCCATCATCTTCTCTCTCCATCTGTCTGCCCACTCTTCCGGGGGCTAATTATCCTAATCCCATGAATCCTGAATGTAGGCTGGTGGCATGCGCCTCAGTCCCAGGATGCTAGCGTTTTGCCTCCCAGTTAAAATGTGGAAATTAATTACTGCCTGCCCTGCTGCTAGTGGGAGGAGGAAGAGGAGAGGCAACCACAGGAAGGCCTCTCCTTGGCAGGTGTGGGAGGGTGCTAGGAGCCAGGACTCCTTTGTTGTACATGTATGGTACCACTGGAGCCCTGTTAGTCATTTAAAGCACCTAAATGTTGACTTTACCAAGTTATATACAAAATGTTTAAGCACAACAAAAAACTTTTAAAATTCTTTTTAATTCTGTGCATTAATAAAGAGAAAGTTAACTTTAATTAAATTCTGCTCTGATAGTGCCTGTGCACAAGTGTACTTCATAGAGTATAAACTGCTATCATAAGCACTAAAAGTCTAGCAGACAGGCAATTAACTAGCTAAGGGACTAACATTTGAGCACACCAATGATATTCTGGGACGCTATAGGTTAGTTGTTCCTTGTAGTTATTTTAACTGAAGGCTAATAAGTGGTTCTTGGGAGATAAAATGTTAGTTCTACTTTGAAATCATGCACTGTGTTAGAGTGCAAGAACTAGACTTTTTCTTTTTTCCTTTCTGCCAGTATATTATTTGTTGAATTATCAATCATTTACCTCAGTTCAATGCGGTGTGACTTTTATCTAAAAGCATAGAATAATGTGATATGCTTTGTCTTTTGTTAAAATAGTCATGGATAGGAAACTAACACTGGTGCAAGAAATAAATGAATATAAAATGAACTCCACAGAAAATTATTTTTTTAGTATTAAGTAGTCAGGAAAGCATGACTTCATTTTGCAGTTCAAGAGAGATGCCATCCATTGTCAACTGTAGAGGACATTTTTAAAATAGTTTAATGTGAAAAAATGTACAGCATATGTTTTCCCCATTTCCTTAACACAGTTGAGTGAATGGAAAAAATAACCTGCAAGATATGTGAAAGCTCGCACTCTGTTCCAAAACACCCACATGGCCAAATGACACAGACATACTCAGTCACACTTTTACTTTGCCAAGGGAAATGGGGTGAATAATACCTCCATTAAAATGATATTCACAGTTGAGAAATTACAGTTTCTGGCATCCACAAAAATCACACTTTTCTATTTTTGTCAGAGGTGGTTACACTTGTTAACAATAGTGGTCCTGTTAACAAACTCCCTTAAGTGATGCCAGTATCTAGATAAGCCTTCTTATAATCATGTTTTTAAAAAAATAAAGGGGGGGGGGGGGGAAAAAAAAAAATTTTTTTTTTCTCAG
>VUQS01028462.1:0-24792 GCA_015108495.1 Heterochromis multidens | reverse complement strand
CTTATCCTTCTTCTTGTCTTTTTCTTTTTCTTTTTCTTTTTCTTTTTCTTTTTCTTTTTCTTTTTTTTTTTTTTTTTTCTTTTTTTTTTTTTTTTTTTTTTTTTTTTTTTTTTTTTTTTTTTTTTGATTCTCTTTTTTTTTTTTTTTATTTGCAGTCACCCATTTTCCTGGTTGGTGCTCGATGCCATCTGGCCCAACCTACCTTAACTCTGACAACCAAATCCACATATCTATCCTAAAGCATATATTATGCTTTTCACATCCGTGAATATATGAGGGTCACCTTGGGTCAGAGTGATGTCAATTTTGTCATCAGTGAAAGCGAAACTACATGCAGCCATTGGCGTGCCTTCAAATTTATCGTCACGGCCTTGTCTTTGCAGATTTACAAGCATGCGTCCTCCCAGAAGACTGTTTTAATAAGAGCAACTACTCATCCGTGGTGTCCACAGCTGTCCGTCCACACCTCCGCAAGCAAGTGTAATCATGGCGTAACATTAACCACCAATCACATCAGAGTCTCGTTTCTGCTTTGCCCTCCAACTGATCCAAACTAGCATTTTTTTTTCTTTTAAGCCTCCCTCCTCCGTGAATGTACATGAGCTATGCCTTAGATACACATGTTTGCATTTTGCAAGCATGTCTTCACCCATAGGCATCTGTTTGACTTCTCTCCTAAAGTCAGGCTAATGCCTAAGTCAGACTGCTCAAATAATGCCTAGTGAGAGCAGTGCACACTAAATGACTGGATTTGAGCAAATCCTTAGCTCTGCCTCATGGGAAACTGCATGCACACAACAGGGCAAAGATGGCCATCATAACATGAAGATCACACTGCTTGCTGTCATTAAGAAGTCATTTTTCCACTGGTGGAACAGTTTTATGGGTAACTGTGTTTTTTTTTAAAGGATCGGTATTTTCATTATTTCTCTCTCTCTTTTTAAAAAAAAATTACATTTAATATTTCCCATCTGTTTTCAGTTGCATTTTCTATTGATCAATTCCTTCGTCTTGGTAAGTAACTATTCACCTCTTTCGAGGTGACTCTAATTCTGACCACACAAGCCCAGCCAGCCAAGACTCAACCAAATGAAACACCTCACTGCACAATCTGCAGCAAGTCTATATAAAAATCCCCCCACAGCGAGCTGACCTCTTGGCAGGCCTGTTTCTTGATTCCAAGTAGGAACAGGTTAATTCAACAAGTTTCATATTTTGTTGAGCAGCTTAAATATGTCACTAAATGTTGTATTTTTCTTCCCAGGCACCTGATATTTAGAATTTTGTTAGATAAATTTCTCCTTTGTTGCTTTCAGAATACAAAACCCTCTAATATCTGCCTGCTTTAATTCTTTATTCCTCCCCTGTATCTTTTTTAACACCATTTAGTTATTCTGTCTACATTATGACACCACTGTTCTCCTGTTTGGTTACGATATAGGAGTGAATTTAACTAGGCTGATGAAAAAGGGAAATTCCACAATGGGGATTTAGAGTATTATTCAAAGCATCTGAGATATTACTTTGTGGGATAATACCGAACCATCCAGTATCTGGTGGCAATAAAGGCTATTGCACATCAGGTTAGGAGGTCACCTGTTTCCTCTGAAATATGATCGTGATCTTTGCTGTTACTCCAGCACTGAGAAGTGGCTACTGGATAAAGAATACCATTTCACTGCTTATCCCAAAACACCACAATGTCATTTTCTTCCATAGTAGTGACCTGCTAGTTATAACTTCACTTGGAATGCCTTACATGCTGATGTTATACTACTACACACAACATGGACAAATAATCTCCACTGACAGCATACAAGATGTGGGCAATAGCAAACCCGGGGTTATGATTTAGAATGTCACAAAGAGTTGTTTTACATAAAGGGGAGGGGGGGAGGGAGGGGTGTGTGTGATTATAGTTACACTGAGTCCTATAGCCAAGGGGATCCACAGTCTCTTGTTTGATTACAGTCTGACTGTGAAACAAGGCGTATTAAAAGAATTATTACTCAGACATCACAATGGTCCCCCATCACTCCCTGACACACGCCTTTGAGGAGATTTATTTCACACAGGCGTGATTATTGTGTCTATGGGAGTCTGTGTTTCTCTAATCTGTGGGTTTGCATGGATTTTTTTTTTTTTTTTGTGCAGCTTCTGTGCAACCACTTGGATGTGCATCTTTGTGCACTCATTCACATGTATGTGACCACCCCAAAATAGATACCCTCTCCTGTGCACAGCATTACATATCAGTCTGCCTGGCACACTTTGAGTTAATGCTTGAAATTTGAGGCACGTACAGTTCAGAAAGCTGCAAGGAAAAAAAAAAAAAAAAAAAAAAAAAAAAAAAAACAGGCGGTAGTCTGGCAGCTGCTAAGTCTGTTCTCTATACTTAGGTGTCATTTTGTGTGTGAGCGTGTATATGAATGTGTAAATGTGTATATGTATGTCTGTGCTTGCTTGAGAGTGTGTGCGTGTGTGTGTGTGTTGCCGCCAATGTTACTGTGTAAAACAGAAACACTGCAGACAACAGAAAATAACATAATCCAGCTATTAGGTTTTGTTCCCTAAGACATAGATGTGTACTGTACACACCTCACAAGGACATGACTCATGGGAAATTATATGAATTTTCACTCGCCTTTCTTAATATTTACTGCTGATACACAAGCAATCATACGCTGTGTTCCCTCCACAGCTACAAATGCAGCGTAGAGTGAAAGACGTGTAATCCAATTTCCTTTGTGTATTATTGTTGTTATTGGTAGATATCAAAATGCATCACAAACATATTATAAATCATCATGCTGTTTCATACTCAAGAACAGCTCCATTTCCATATGAACTTCGATGCAAGGTGGTATCCAGAGAGGACTGAGTGCTATGCGTGTTTGAAACAGAGATGCATCAGCAGTATTAGCAGAGAGAATTATTTACAGTTTTTCTCACACTTCAGCGCCTTATTTCAATTAGCCGGTGCTCAGTGTCGAACAACTTTAAAGCTGATGGGTTGTTCGTTGGGCCCCTTACAAAAGCCTGGCATGTCCCGCTTTTGATGGCAGAAATAGACCTGAAACTGTTTTGAGGTTTCATGGGCTTCATAACTTTTCCTCTTTCATGAGTGTGTGATTACCACAAGCCTTTTACTTTAGCACAAAAAGCTCTTTTTCCTTTTTTTTTTTTTTGCAAAAATGGTACAGTAGGTACAAGCGGTACAGTAAATCTCCTAACCAGGTTCGCTTCCCATCATGTGATTATTCCATGACAAAGCAGGGGATAGAGGAGGTGATAAGTGAGATCTAATAATTATTTTAGCTTTTTATGTGGCAAATTAGCTGAAACGAATGCTAAATGTGCGCTCCCTTACCAGTTTCCCTTCCCTCACAAGATAAACAGCACCTGATAATGTGTATGAAACATTACCCTGATGAACAACCATGCGGTGCCTACTGAAAGTGAAGCCATTAAACATAATATAAAAGACACACATGCTGTCGGTTTTCATTTGTCACCTCGGTGTGAATACTGAGTCCTGGTAAAGTCTCATCTGGCCTCTGTGTGTGTGTTAGTGAATGCTTATGTCTATGCATATTCTTTTGCTCTGGCTCAAAACTTGACATGCCATGCTTCTCTCGTGGATTCCCATCTTATTGTCTGTCATCAATCCCAGGCCTGTAACCCCTGTGGTAATAACCGAACCACCAAGATACATTCAAGTGCAACAATGTGTGGGTGTTGAATCTCACAAAGAGGTTATGAATAAGTCTGCCCTGACTAGTGGCAGTGCTTTGGAGAATATCACTCCATGCACTCTCACTGTATGACAGCTAATTGAAGCTTCCCCTTGGGCTGAGTGCAGCACAGACATAATAATCAAGGATCCTGTTCTGGTTTTGCTATATAGCCCAAACGTGGGATTTGCTTCTTTTGTGATAATCAAAGGAACATTGAACAGGGAAAGTTCAGGAGTGTCAAGACGTGTTGCAACAGTGGAAAACAGAAATATTTGGTTTAATGTGAAAAGTTATGGAAAGGCCTGCTGCAGCACCACCAACAGATCAATAGCCATCCCTCACTCTACTCTGCTTACTCTGCTTGTAAACTTATCCACTTAGACATCTCTGTGAAGAAGTGACTACCTGAGAAGAGTGTCCATTTTAATGCTTACGGGTTAATTCCTTCTAGCTTTCATTGGATTAAATTAAACCAGTCTATGGCATAAAGGTAATAAGATTATTGTGTTTCTGGTAGGATTACGGGATGACAAGCTATGTACACGGGAACAGCAGTGGTCAGAGGGGCTGCATTGTTTATGCACGAATCTCTGTGGGAAGTGTAGCCTACATTCACATTAGCCTCATTTTCACACTGGAAAGCAGATTAGTTTGCATCATAAACATGACATGAAACCTCCAAACTGGATTAATTGAGCTGTTTTAAATAATGTGTTCTCTTCATAGTATTCCTCATTAATGAAGCTCTGATGGTGTCCACTCAGAACAGCAAATTTTTTTTTGTAGCTAGCCGAGTTTTTTTCTTATCCAGTGCAGGCATTTTTTTTTTTTTTTTAAATCTACCCCACAACCCTTTCCCTAAGCCACAGGGTAGTCCCTCTCAAATGGAAACCCCTTAGTTCTAGCTCTGTATTAACAGAGTCTAACATTAATTATATTCCCAGCTTTGCTGTTGACAGCAGGCACCATCAAAGAATAAAAAGACTTAATTGTGTGTGTTTTAACTAGTGCATAAGCCTCAACATCACAGCATTTTTATTTTTTTACAAGTAGTCCTGTTGAATGAGAGTATAGACAAGATACAGTTGTTAGTTGACATGCAAAAGGAATGTGCTTGGATTACAGCAGATGCCTCTTTGATTTATTGGCTGTAGTGGTGAGCCCTTTATCTTGAATCATGCTGCCGAACAGCAATTCATTTTCATTTTATTTCTGTCTAGATTCTAAACCTCCTACCCACAGAGACTGGGATTTTAGCCTTATCATCTTTCATACTTTGGAAATGAGAAACCCATAAAGGGCCCCAGAGTTTCTTGGGAGTCTTCTGGAAGTTTGCCAAGTAACTCTGACCCAGACATTTATGAAGAAACAACGATAATAATTTAAACACAGCGTTGACACACATTCATTTCCTTTAGACAGAGCCACAACATTGCGTGCCATAGCTTGTAAAGTTAACCAGAAATTTGCAAAACTTTTTTTTTTTTGGTGACTATTGCTTTCACATCTCTGAGTCTTCTCAGTGAGTCATGAAGAAAACAAGAGCTATAGCAATAAAAGGGTACTGGTGCAGAATAGAGACAGACATTTCTCCCAGCCAGCTAAATGCTGGTGCTGAAAGGACACTAAGCACAGGTTGTCTCTCAACTGCTGTGACAGGCTGTGCAGCCAAGAATTTCACTGTGTTGAGTAAAAGGATACAGGTAGGGGAGAAGGGACAAGAGAGGGGGATGCTGAGGTGAAGCCAGCTAGCCAGGCAGCCCAATCTGCCTTCATCTCAGTGTCAAAACAGTCAGTCAGCTGTGTACACCTTCATGTCACCTGCTTGTGCGTGTGTGTGTGTTTGTGTGTATGTAGTCCTATAGCCCCCAACAGGAGGGAGCACAGAGAGTCGTCTTCTCTGGTCAATAGAGCCTAATTCACCACAGGTGGCAGCCAGCCTCAAAAGCGATTTCCCTTCAGCTCAACTGTGTTGAAGCCTCTGATCCACATGGTGGGGCCTTTGGTGATAGTAGAATTGGTGTGTGTGTGTGTATCTGTGTCTGTCTCTGTGTGTGATTGTGTGAGGGTAGAGAGGGGTTGCTATTGGTCAGACTCATTATCCATTAGAGGCGATAGATATGGAGATTTTGTTGCCAGGGGTTCACCAGAAGACAGAAAGTGTCTTCTTATTGTCCAACTTGACCCCACTGTTATTTAATTTTCTCATCATCGTGCTCTATATGCGCCTCTATTTTTCAACACCAAGCACACTCTGTTTCTCTTGTCTTACCTCTACCTCTGATTCCCTCCTCGTTCTCACTTTCTGTCTTGTCTCTCTTTCGTCTGTGATTTCACAAGGTGTTGCACCACTGACAACAACTGTGCTCAACTCCAGCAGTGTAACAGCACCTCTTCACATTTTCTGCATGCTCTATAGGCAGCCTAATGGAGGAAATCAAAGTACTCAAATGCGATTAGAGTCAGCGTGCACATTGCATTCCGTTCGGCGCTCCTTTGATTGATACTGCCTTTCCTGTTAAATTCAACCAACAAATATTTTCCGAGGGGGTTATGCTTTCTTTTTGCACTTGCAGATTTATATCAAATAGTCAGTGTTTATCAACATTTCATCTATAAAACTCCCTTATGTTCAACTTTTATGAAATGTAATTACAGTGTTACTCTCACTCCTCTAGTGTATCACATGAAAAATGTCTTCATAGTTTTTCCTTAGTGGCTCATGTTAAATGTAAGGAGTGCACTATTTTTCTCCTTTCCTGGGACTGAAACATATTGTTTTTGCCCGGGGCACTGGAAGAGTTACTGCACACCTGTTTTATCAGAGTATGAGTTGTAGGGAGAAACAACTGTAAAATGAATGTTCTGGCACCATGGCTGCACATACAGGTTCTGTGTTGCTCTAGTGAAATTTAATCAGCCATGCCACAAAATCTTCCAGGCAAGAATGATTGCCAGGCAGGAGGATGTTACTGTAATTATTGTCTTGTTCGCTTCAGACTGAGTGCCTTGGATAAGCCATAGTCAACGGGAAAGCAAATACGCTTGTTGCACAAAGCACTTAGCGGCAATTTACACAACAGGGTACTTGGATGTATAAGCATTACAGCGTCGAACATGTTGAGAAAAAAAAAATGGGAATGTTACTTACAGGGGGCACTGTTAAGGTTTAGTGGTACATGAAGACTTCTGCCCACCAGAAGGTCAAGCTTTGAAAACCTGCCAGGTTGAATATTCTTAGAAAATACTTGGTATACTGTGTTATGCACACCAGGGGTGCCACACTAATGAGCTGACCTCACACAGCAACCGCAGGTCAAGCTACCATTTGGTTATTATTTTTATTCACAGCACTGCATCGTGTTTTTGAAGGCTGATAAATACTAAACGTATCCCAGTGAGAACCAAACTCTATAAATCACGGAAGTAATCATGTTATTCCCCCCCCACCCCACTGCACTGCACAGCACAGCACACATCACAGAGCAGTGCTCCACCCAAATATTTACTTCTTTTTCTCTCCTGCTACACAGCACCGCCGCTGTCAGAAGTCACCACGTCTCTGCCTCCGAGAACTACAACCACCACAACAACAACCACAGTGCACTGGGGTGTGGCCAACACTACCACCACAATAGGGCCCAAGGAGGGCAGCAGGGGAGCGCCCAGGCCACGTCCTGTAATCCCACAGACTACTTCCCCTCCGCCCCTGGAGTCCTTCCCTTTACCTGAACGCTTCTGCAAGGCAATTGAGAAAAGAGACATAATGTGGCCTCAGACCCAGAGGGGCATGCTTGTGGAGCGACCTTGTCCCAAGGGAACACGAGGTAAACAGGGCTCTCTCTATTTCTCTCATCTCGGGGCCGACTGCTTGCTGTGTTCAATATGACCTGAAACCTCTCAAGAGAACATCCCCGTGTTTATTAGATTTGTCAGATATTCCTATGTAAAAGGACTTCTTTTTTTTTCTTTCTGTTTATAAATAGCACCAGTTTAAGTGTGTGTTTTAAGGAATCAACAGTGACAGTGTTAACTTAGGCAATCTGCAATGCCTGTGTTACAGTACAGAGTAAAAGGCTCAGTTGTTTTTCCCAGAATTTGTGTGGAGATGTGCATTCCTCATTTGATTGTATATGAAATCATGTTAGTGCTCATTAGACACGGTGCTGATCAAGACAAAAATAATAATAATAAATGTCACTTTGTAGCAATAACAGGCTGACAAAATTAGTTTTCTGTACAGTTTCTGTGTTGATTGTCCTGGTAGACAAAGTGAAAAAAAATAATAAAAAGAAACATCTGCTCAGGCTTATATTTCCATGTGCACATACAAGAAGAAAAACCTTTTTTTTTGGATTCATATATGTTATACATATAAATTCTGAATTTGCATGTGTGCAATTTCTTTTCTTTCTCTGATCTCTGTTTTCGCCTTTGTTGTTCAGTGAGCAGCTTCATAAAAATATATATATTTGATTTGAGTTGATTCAACTTGACTATTCTCTTCTTGTTTGTTTTTTTGTTTTTTGTTTTTTTTTTCTGTCAGGCACAGCATCTTATTTATGTGTCCTTTCCACTGGGGACTGGCACCCAAAGGGCCCTGATCTCAGCAACTGCACCTCCCACTGGGTCAACCAAGTAGCCCAGAAGGTTTGTATGAGCTCTGCCTTGCTGTTTTCCTTCTAAGTGTTTTTCTTAAAATATGGGGTAGACAAAATAATGTGTTCCTGTAAAGGACTTCAATTGCAAAAGTAAATTATTCACTGAAAAAAATAAAGATGGCAGCAAATCTAGGTCAGATTAACTTGAAAGCGGCATTTCTCGGCAATAACAAAAGTACTGATGTGTTCTATATTTTTGGTTTTTAGAAGACGACTAAAAAAACCTGAGAATCTGTTAAATCTGTTCAGTTACATCAGTCAAAGTGTGTGTTAACAATAAATCACAAAATCTGCATTAAAAAGAGACATAGCAAAACTGCAGATTCATAGAAAAGGCATACGAACCATAGAGTTGTAGTATATGTTAAATTATTTCATAATTATATAATATGATCCACTCTGTAGAAGTGATAACTGTTTAGCGATTTACATTTTATCCTTTGGTTAGTGGCTCCATGGTATAATGGTTAACACATTCACCTTACATGCGAAAAATCTCCAGTTTGAGACTGGGAGGAGACACAAACCCAGTCTCAGGGGGTCACAAGCTAGTGTACTCCTAAGCACTGGTCTCAAGACCATATAACCTGTTCCAAATCAAACGTGTGGATCCATTTTCTGTGGCGCTCATCTCACAAATTAGGGAGCAGCCGAAAGTACCTTACATCTTACCCTTTGGTTAAAAGTCTTTCATAAGAAATATTTATCGTTTTTATCTTCTGTATGATCTGCACCGTAGTTCTGTTTTGCAAACCACTCTCAGTAGACCTGTTTTTATTTCTTCTACACAATAAAAAACTGCCACTACAGCAACTAAAGCACTAAACCCTCTTTTCATAACTGGTATTTCAAGGGCTCATTCAAGTGTGATGTTATGTTAGAAACAGAGCTATAAAGAGCCCTCCAAGTCTGTCTTCTCGTATTCTCATAAACATTACTCACGCTCTCCCCATGCAGATCCGCAGCGGTGAAAATGCAGCTAACTTGGCCAATGAATTAGCCAAGCACACCAAAGGCCCCATCTTTGCTGGGGACGTCAGCTCCTCAGTGCGCCTGATGGAGCAGCTGGTGGACATCCTGGATGCTCAGCTGCAGGAGCTCAGACCCAGCGAGAAGGATTCCGCAGGACGGAGCTTCAATAAGGTAATCAAATCCTCCACATAATAGCGCTGTATTAAAAAAAATTACCTCAAGTTTCTCATCAGTTCCCTCTTGCTGAGTTACTCTGCATAATTTACATAGCTTTTATGCTTTACTGATAAGTTAATACTTCTATAATACAATAGCTGCGTTTTATTATTTTTTTTCACCAAATTAAGTCAGTAGTCTGCTTTTCTGTGCTTTTCACTTCAAGTTCAGCCACGCTGTAAGACAGGCAAAACAAAGACAGAAGAGCAGTTATAATATTTTAGACTCTGAAAAGGACCAGATGTGTATTCAGTGTCATGAGTATGAGCCAGAGTGCTTTTGTGCTTCAGCTATAGACCAGTGGCATTTGAAACTGGTCATTTTATTAGTTCATTTTTCCATCTAGCACTTAAGCCCTATATTATTTCTACAAATCCTTTACTCAAGCTCGTGAACTTGTGCGAATTACATGTCTCTATTTTGTATCTGTTCTTTTCCTTCTCAAATAAAAAAGCTTCAAAAGCGAGAAAGGACATGCAGGGCATACATGAAGGTACTGAAGCAAAGCTTCTGCCCACTCTGCTTGCAGCTGCTGTCCCCTCTATTCCTGTACTACCGTACTGTATATGCCCTAGCCCAAGTTCAGCAGCATGTACCCTCTGCACTGTCGTGTACCACCTCCTCCCTGTGCTTCCTGCTTTTTTGAGTAATTGCTTTACACAAAAACACAGTTGTATTCAAAGTGCTTTCTAAGTCAAAGAGAAGTCATCTCCTATTACTTAGGTGGCTTCTTTTTGTAACTGTGTATGTGTCTTTGTGTTTTTTTATCTCCCCTGTATGCATTGACAGCTATGGTGTATTTTGTTGTTTCTTCTGTTTTTCCCTGTTATTATTTATTGTGTTTACTCAAGACTGCACGCCTACATGAATAACAGCACAACTCAAGCAAACATCCTTTTCTTACGTCCCCCTCATTATTCATTTGATGAAGGATTTGGTGCTTTGTTGTGATGTATCAAAACCCTTTCTAAGGATCATTTCCTGATCATTCACAGCATGCAAAGGAAAAATTCACAAGGGCGCAGGTTTGAGGTCATTTAAGTAATTTGTTTCATAAATTAAAGGTGCAAATCTATAGCTCTATTTGGTTAATAGGGTTAGTGCAGGTCAAACGATATTTTTTTCCTTTCTTCCCCAAATGCTTTCATAGCATTGGGTTCACACATCAAAGTATTTTGGCTGTATATATATCTCTCCACCATTAGGGACATCAGTGTCCTCCACCTGCCACCAAAGTCACCCCCCTCAATCCATCTCTCCTTCGGGAGGGTGTTAAAATGGATCAAGCTAATTAGCCAGTCAACGGCCGTGCACTCGTAAAGGAAGCAGGGAAACTGGAGAAAAAAAAAGTATGTACGTAGTCATACCCCTGCCCCATGTCGCATCATCTTTTTGCATTTTAAAGTCACAACATTTAGATCTGACTTCCAAGAGCGTTAGAGAGGTTATGTCGATATAAATGACAACAGCATGAGAGGATCAGGGACAGGGATTGTTGAGTCATCAGTATCTGACATCTGACGCAACTTCACATTAGCTGCCCCTCACTGCCCCCTCCACCCACCCTCCCACCCTTTCCTCCAGCCGTCGCCAGCATTGATTACCTGATTAGACGCATTGATTTTATTATTTCCTGAAGAAAACCCTGCATTGTCTATGCCCAATTTATCCTCTGTGTTTCCTGAGCTTTTTAGATGGCAAAAAAAATGTAATGTTAAAAAAAAAAAAACATGTTTGCATTCAGGACAAACAATGCACTTGGATTAAACAGTTTAGCAAATTGCACACTTTTGGCTGAGTTTTTGAGTGCCTTTGCCTGGTTACTTAATTACTTATTCTACAGTAAAGTATTTGAAGAAAAGGAAAGTTGATGTACACTGAACTTTGCAATTAGAGAATTTTAATTGAGATCAGCTATGGAGATTTTGACTTTTACCAGGCCATCTCTTAATATCCTGTTATCAGACAGACCTGATAGGCTCAGAACACTGTGACCCAAAGCATCTGCCTTGACGCATCCTTGAAAAAGAAACCGAATCCCGACCATCACTGATGTGCCTCTTCATCTCTCTCTCTCTCAGCAGTTCCTCCTTCATTAACCATCGCATTAAAAAAATTCTGTCTATTTTTAATTTTTTTGTAAATGTGTTGCAAGTAAAGTGTTCACGTAATGTATACAGCTGAAAAATAAATATCCTTTAAGCTTCTTCGTGTTCATTTTTTTCCATTTAATTCCTAACGATGTGACGCTTCAGCACAGCATTTAATTAATTCATTTCAGTGTCTGCATGTCACAGCTCATCCGTGAAAAAATTATTTGTTTTTAGACACTCAAGAATCTTTGTTTTCTGTGGATTTGTTTTGGTTATCTGGTTTAATACAGGCCATTGTGGACACAGTAGATAACCTTCTGCGACCAGAGGCGCTCAAGTCCTGGCAGGACATGAACAGCACTGAGCAAACTCACGCAGCCACCATGTTACTGGATACTTTGGAGGAAGGGGCCTTTGTCCTCGCCGACAACCTCATGGAACCTGCTGTTGTCAAAGTTCCAGCAGATAATATAAGTAAGTAAAGCAGAGTTTGTGGTAAGCAAATGACAAGCGTTCGTGATTGATGTGCGTCTCAGCTAATTTGATTACTCTCAGTTCATTGAAAGAGTAACTCCTGTCATAGCAAAACAAGGCCGCCTCATAAAAAAGGACTTTGTTTTCATAATAAGGGTTTAAACCTCGAGGGAACAGAAAAACAACGCGTATTAGGTTTAACAAGTCGCTTACTGACAAAGTGATGAATATCAGACAATTAAATAGACTGGATTCTCTGATTGCGCACGCTTACTTTATAAATGTATGCGTCTAGACCTTGTAACTCTATACACTAATGTGAACATTAGCCTGCTGTGCAGTCAGAAAAAAGGACATTGTTTATCCAGAGCATCCTCTTCCTTCTCTCATTTTCTTCAGCTGATAGGCCATATGAGAAAGTCTTTTTGTTTCTCTTAGCACCGTTTTACTCATGTTAGTTGGAGCACCACTGGGATGAAACGATCACTGTCTGACTGACGTTTTTATTGCGTAGCTCACTGTCACTAACATTTAGTGTTCGCATGAGATGATCATGTGTCCTCTGGTGTGCATATTGAAACAGCTTGTGTAGAAATGTCAGGAAGAAAGCTCTGGTGTAAATAGTCTTCCGCTCTGCTTTTGTGGCTTTGAAATGGTCTGAAATGACCAATTTTTTTTCTTTTTCTTTTTTTTCTGTTTTTTGCTTCATCTTTTTTTGTTCTCTAACTCATCCCCTGCCTCTCCACTCTTGGCAGTCCTGGATGTGTATGTTCTCAGCACGGATGGCCAGGTCCAGGATTTCAAATTTCCACAGTCCGGCAAAAGCGGGATCTCAATCCAGCTCTCAGCCAATACTGTTAAGCTCAACAGTCGGAATGGTAAGTTAAAAAAGAAAAGAGAGAGAGAGAAGTTTGGTGAATGTTAACTCTGGTAACTCGGAGACAAACAAAAGTGATTATTTAGCGTAGGAGAAACTGTGAAATGTATTCATTTTCAAGAGACTGTGTGCAGTTTATCTCAAAAACCCCAAAGCCCTGTGATTTAAACCTAAAAATAAGGGCACTTGTAAAAGTTTTCAGCGAATATATCTCACTTCTTTCTGTCATCCATGCAGATAATTGCTTGAATAATTTAAATTCAGTTACATTGAAATAAATGGAGTCAGTTTTAGGGCTTTCTTGTCTTCTGGTCTTCTGCATATTTTGTCCCCTCATTTTTTTTAGCCTCCTATTGTTTTAATTGCTTCACTTTTTCACTAATCTCATGTTTCGTTTAAATCTTTCACTCTACAGGAGTTGCCAAACTGGTTTTTGTGCTCTACAAAAATCTGAGCCAGTTCCTCAGTACAGAAAACGCCACCATCAAGATGGCCAACGAGGCTTACAGCCGCAACGTCTCAGTAGCCGTCAATTCGGACATCATCGCCGCCTCAATCAACAAAGAGTCCAGCCGTGTATTCATTAATGACCCAGTGATTTTTACCCTGGAGCACATTGATGTGAGTCTGCCTGCAGGAATGAGTGGATGGGCCATATTAAAAACACCAGGAGGGAAGATCTAGAGTAGACAGAGATCTGCAATTTGAATTGTAAATGTCTGGCTAGGTCAGTCGCAGTTTATTTAAGTCATTGAACATCAAATTAAAGGAGTCTTTAGAACCTAAGTGAATTCTTAATGAAAACTAATTCTTTAATCAACATTGGGATATAAATGATACCCATTTTCTTTTATAGTGGGGGAAATTAACTCCTAGATTAGCCCTACAATCTAGGATGAAATTACTGGAGCACCAATTATCTTTCGTCTTTTAAAGTTGTCACTAGAGTTCCCAGAGGGCCGCGCGTGACTCCATTCTTTATCAGAGAAATTGTGCAATTCCAAAGACATGCCGTCAAACAATTATGCTTCTCTGTTATTAAGGCCTCATATACGCAACCATGCTTCGGTTGATTTGGCAAGCATGTGCCAAATGAGATACAACATATGAATTGCTTCATAAGAGCTGTGAAGTGAAAAATCCTCATCCATATCAGTGCAGAAAAATACTTTCTATGAGTAGGGGGTAAATGGCCTCTGTGTTCTACATGTGCTTCAATTTCAGGAAGTCAATTATTTGGACACTTAACCATATCTCTTGTTATCTGCAGATGGAGCACTACTTCAACTCCAATTGCTCCTTCTGGAATTACTCTGAGAGGAGTATGATGGGCTACTGGTCTACCCAAGGCTGCAAACTCCTGGACTCCAATAAAACACACACCACCTGCTCATGCAGCCATCTCACCAACTTTGCCATCCTCATGGCACACCGTGAAATCTCAGTATGTCAAGTTTTTTTTCTAAACTCACCTCTAGTATTTAAGATTTTTGATCAAATCATGATCAGACCCCTAACATTTTAGTTCTTGGGCTTGAATATTAATGCTGAAAGATTGCAGCTATCACAGTGTGGATGCTGGGTTGATGTTTTTACCATACTTCTTTCTTCCTCTCAGTTTGATTTGTAAAACTCACAAAAGAAACTGAGTGTACTTATTCTGCCAACAAAAAATGCTAATTTTACACCCAAAACCAAACAATAATGAATTATAGAATTATTGAAATATAATTCATTCATTTATTTAATTTTTTTAATCACTAAAATCATCATGGGTGCCCACAGATATGTTTTGGGACTTTGTTGTCCGTACACATTTACAGAGAGTAGCAGAAACATGGGATAGTGATAAAGTCCCTAAAATATGAAGTTGCTCCTGATTTATCTCATTATGTTAGAATGTAAATGATATAAGTTATTTCTTGTTTTTAGTCATTTATTATCAAATATAAAGGGATGGTTAGTAATCCTAACCCTCATACAATATGAAATAAAATGTAATGCTTCCATTTTCCCTCCCAGAGCTGAAGGAAAATTGTTAGACCCTCTCTTCACACCCCTCTTTGTAATTTTCCCTTTCGCTTCAGACCAACAGCGAAGTGCACGAGCTGCTCCTGACTGTCATCACTCGCGTCGGCATTGTGGTGTCCCTCGTCTGCCTCACAATCAGCATCTTCACCTTCTGCTTCTTCCGGGGCCTGCAGAGCGATCGCAACACCATCCACAAGAACTTATGCATTAATCTCTTCATTGCAGAGTTAATATTCCTAATTGGTATCGATATGACGGAACCCAGGGTAAGCCAGAATGATTTCACCCTATCGATTTAGTTTTGATTCATTCTCTCTCCTCTTATCGCTTCTCACCCTTCAAACAAAAGACCCTTCCAAAGTAAAATGGATGAGACTTTAAGCATTGTTTGTTTCTAACCTTCCCCACTTGTCCCTGACATGACATGAGTGGAACAGCACCATTAATATAGATTACTAAAGGGACATGTCTTCCACTTGATGGGTCTTTTTCCCTCTTCCACTTGGAGCTGCAGTTACAATGGCTGAGCTATAGTAACTGCAGCTTTTTTCTTTCTTTCTTTTTTTTTTTTGCAGCTCCAAATGATTAAATCTCCTAACTCTAACCCCACAATACTAATGGCATTTAAATTTGTACTGTGCTGATGGAAAGCTAAACCTGTGCTTAGTCAGAGCCCATGTGGTGAATGAATATTCATTGTTTTTCTCAGCTGTTGAATGAGACGGGCAGAAACGGTGAATGCCGTCTTTTCAGGGAGCTTCAATAAAAGATGGGGTACATGATGTACAATTTTCAATTAAAAAAAAAAAAGTCCAGTGGAGACAACACATGTCATCTTGAAGTTATTGAGCTGAAAGTTTATTTAATAAATTTTATGAAAAGCCTCACTGAACTGTTTCTCCTTCATTCCTTATTCTTTGATTGGCTGAATCAGTTGTTATTCTGTTGTTCTCAGATTGGTTGTGCCATCATTGCGGGGATCCTACACTTTTTCTTCCTGGCTTCCTTCTCCTGGATGTGTCTTGAGGGAGTCCAGCTGTACCTCATGCTTGTAGAAGTTTTTGAGAGCGAATACTCGCGGAAAAAGTACTACTACGTGTCTGGTTACCTCTTCCCCGCCATCGTTGTCGGTGTCTCAGCAGCAATTGACTACAAGAGCTACGGGACCAAGAAAGCGTGAGTGCAGCTTTTTCTGAAAACATTCTTGGAAATGCAGAGCAGACATGCTGGATGCTGCACTGTGTGGGCTTACCTGCTGTGTCTGCGTGTGGCAGATTTTGAAAAGAAATCCGCTCGTCATTTCTGCCAGCACCTTATGTGCATCCCCGGAGACTACACCAAAACATTTGAGCGCCTTTTGCCAGGGATGGGCAGCTGTTCAATTTTTTATGTCATTTGAAAGTGGCTGACAGGCTCAACACTGTGGTTTCAGGGGAGGCTACAGCTACATTAATGCCTTTCTGTTCAAAGACCCTCCTGTGACCTCTTGTTTGTAAATGCTCTCTTAAAGAGGAGAGCACAGTGCAGGAGAAAAAAAAAAAAAACCCTTTTACATAGATTAATGGCTATATCTCAGCTAAGACGCTGCTATTAAGAGGGGCTGCTTGGGGTCTTCTCCTGTTTTTTACAGCGGTATTCACGCTCATTTTGTGAAAGGGCTCTAAGTTAAATACTGATAATAAAATGCATCAGCCTAAGTAACCAAAAATTATTTATTTTCATATTTAGTGACAGGAACATTATATTGTTTTTGTAGTGTTTACTGCCTGGAGCTGATTTATGTGTTTCTCTGACATAGGTGCTGGCTAAGTGTGGATAATCATTTCATATGGAGTTTTATAGGACCCGTCACCTTTATCATCATGGTAAGCTGTTTTATTTTCCTTTGAATACTAAGACTGACAGAGTGAGGAAGGGACTGAGAGGGTGAGATGAAAGAGATGCAGGAGAAAGATAAAGGAAGTGAGATGGTTGAACTGAAGGGAAAAGTCAGCAGGATTTTTGCTCCAAGCCTTCTCGGTGATGACAGGTTAATTTTGCGCCAAAGACAGATTTTGAGGCGTCCAACGATTCTCTCTGCCTCTCACCACCTGACAAGGATCAGGGCTTGATAGTGTACTTTAACCTCACTTTTAGACAATTTCAAGAAGTCTCATATCACAGATATTACCTGATGACCTTCAAGTTATGTGATGAAGGGAAAAATAATGTTAACAATTGGCTCAAATGGTCCATTTTACAGCACACATTGCAAGCCAGGGTAATGTTTATAGCTCCTCTTTCCTCCTCTGCATCCACCTCTTTTTTTTGTATTTGTCTGCCTGTAAATAGCAGATGACAGAGTTGGGAAGAAGAAAAGCAAAGGCATCCCTTCTGTTTGGTCAAGGACCGCCAGGGGTGAAGGACATATAGCATATAATATTGACATATGTCCCATTGAGGCATGCAATTATTTACTGGTCATGACATTATTATCTCTCGCTCCATCAGAGAGGCTCAGAAGAATAAGACCTTCGGGAGTCTTACTTCCCTGCACAGGAAAAAAAAAAAAAAGAAATAGCAGGTGGTATGCCTCACATATATCCTCTCAGCTTCCCACATCATGTATTGCTTTGCCCTCATGCACACCAAGGGATAAGGAAGCTCTGCAGGCTCGTCTTGCTGCTGTGCAGGGAGGATGGGTGGTATTTGTTCAGTACTGTGTTCATTATCCAAGCTAATGGTTGGTACTGTATCTACAGATGCAGTGACCTCTGTTGAACATCAAGCTGACACTGAAAATATACTAGAGAAAAGGGTCGGCCATGTCAAATTCCATCGAGTCTCTGCACACTATTGGCAGACTGCTTGGAGTTTTCAAAGGAAAGATGTAGTACTCATACTCTTTGTCTGTGTGGTAGCAGAATAAATAAAAGACAAATCTGCACACTGGACTGCGTTTCACACCTTTCTCAAAGACAGACATTGCCACGTTTAAAAATGGAAGAAGTAGTGCACAGAAGACCTGAAAAAGATCTGCGCTGGATTAAAATGTCTTGGAGTAAATGCTGAAGTGCCTTTTTCTTGTTTTCAGTGATTTTTTTTTTTCTCTTTGCACCCGCTTTGAATGTGTGAGCTTATAATTGAAGAAAAGGTAACATTGTATTAAAGCAAACGTACATTTCTCCCTGTCTCAGCAAATGCTCTGTCAGCCACACTGGAATATGTTTCCTTTCCCTAAATCGGGCCCTCATTGTTTTCCAATCGAGTGTTGCTCTCATAATGATTTGCATGAAAAATATTTCTGCAGTGGAAATGATGATCAGGATACCAGTGGTGATGACCGGAGAGATAGAATCATGACCCTGTGAGGAGCTAATGTATTGTAGCAGAGCTAATATGTGACAGGAATGAGGGTTTTGTTGCACTGGCTCGGGCTTCGTGCACTGCTCCTCTGATTCTGTGCAACAACTGACTCAAAAAGACAAAGTGCTATGGAAAGGGGCATCTCAGGGGAACATGCAGGAGCAAGGTTTGTCTGCACCATCCGTGACCCTGGTTTCTCTACAAATTGGCTTTGTCCTTGTCAATGAAAGAGAGAAAAAGAACGCGAAAAGGCACATGAACAGGAGAAAAGGAGAGAAAACAGTCCTGCTTTGGCTTATGTCTGGATCCCCACGTGTCACCCAAACCATGTTTGTGCCAAGTAACACCAGTTTTGACCTAGGGTGGTCATGTTTTTTTCTCAGCCTTGTGATTTTTTTTCTCCTTTTTCCTGTTATTTTTGCTGCTGGTTGAAACAGTTCCTAAATACTGACTGAAAACAAAAGCTGAGAAAGAAGGCATTTAGATCCTTGTTCTTAGGCAGAGGTTGCCCTGCTTCTGGGCACAGGGGGTATTAGCTCTATGAAAGGAGGAACATGGAAGTAATGAGTGGTGGGGGGGAGCCATTAGTATGCTTGAGATAACTTCAACACAAGGCCTCTTGGATCATGACACGTCGCGAGCAGTTCTTATCATCTGGACAGCTCCATCTGCACCTTTAATATTTTATCCCCAGCAGTTCATTTGGAGTTCAGTGTGTACACACACAGTCCGCTTCAGAAAAAGCTTTCTCCTCAGTCCCAGTGTGGCAAGGTGCTTCTGCATGGCTTGCAGTGATGATTCAGAGACAGAGTGAAGGATAGAGGCAAGACAGCTCCGCTCTAGCAAGAGGGATCCCCCGGGAAGGGCTGCGAAAGCATGTCGGTGGGGGTGGGAACATGTGCCATGCTGCTAGGTTACTTTAAAGTACTGTGTCCCTCTCCTCTGTCTCATTGGATCCATGTCACCACTCCAGGCTGTGTGAAAGGGTTTTTCAAAAGTCCTCGTCCTCGTGCCCTCCCCCTCCACACCCACTGTCTGACTCATGCAGACAGGAATAATGGCTGATAACTGTGAAACAAAACATAGTTTCAGTGCCGTCTGTGATATAAAAGAAGGTTCACATTTTTTCCCCCTCTCTCGCTCTCTTTTTTTCCCCAAGCTATCCCTTTCTTTTACAGTCTGGCTTATTGTGAGTGGCTCCATGAGTTGATTGCATGTGGAGGGGTGATGTATTGATCACAGGTAGTCTTTTGATAGTGTGTGCACCAGAACACGGACAATTTCTGTGCAAGACTGAATGGCTGTGGTCTGAGTCCAGCTCACAAAGGTCCCTTGCATTGGCAATCCATCTCCATTTTTCTTTTGCCAGTGTTGTGGTGCTCTAAAGACAACATGGTAACACTGAAATGCACTGTTTGGAAGCCCTCTCAGGGAAAAAAAAAAGCCTTTTGTCCCTGCAAATGTGTTTATTTGTATGTTTTGGAGGTTTTTTGTTACTCATATGACACTGACACAGGCATATACATAAATTTGTCTGATGTTTCTGTTTGTTTGATCCTCTTATTTGCTCTATTGGAGACTCACATCTCAATTTCCCTTTGTAAGATATTCCTTGACATTATTTATACATGCCTGGCTTTCAGCACAAATGCAGTTCAGTTTGTCTGAGTGAGTACATGCACGCTGTGTCAGGGACTAGTTTGCCCCAGAATAAATGTTTTTGAGGTAAATTATTTGGAAGGGCTCCTTGCTGGACCATGCGGCCTTTGTGTCTCTAAATCATAGTATTGATTTTTTTAAGGTACCAAATAAATGTGCTCAGAAACACAGCACATAGTATCCCTGTCTCAACCTGATATGTGCCACTGGTTCTCTAAAGATTTAATACATTAA
The DNA here is from genome assembly GCA_015108495.1 of Heterochromis multidens. NCBI lineage: Eukaryota > Metazoa > Chordata > Actinopteri > Cichliformes > Cichlidae > Heterochromis > Heterochromis multidens. The sequence goes on along the minus strand of VUQS01028462.1, from coordinate 4,493 downwards.
AACAAGCAAGCAACAGCTACCCCACCTCTCATTTTCCCTCTCTCTCTCTTCATCTGGCCACAAACTGGAATCGAACAAAATATACCATGTTCCCTCAAGCCTTTTGTAGCTGGTTATACCTTATAATATTTCACTATGTGCATAAAATGATATGCAGTTGTTTTGTACACCAAGAGGCTCTCATTTCTTCTGCTACTTTTCATTCCCTTCTGACATTGCCAGAATGGTGCTGTGTGGCTGTTCCTTTTTTTTTTCTCCCCCTTTTCTCTTTTTTTCTTACAGTGATGGATTTTAATGCATTTCCATGCTCTTATTGATATAGAATGACACTAAATTTGGCGCCAGTCGGCCCCGTCTGAGACTAGCTGGAACGATAGATGTTTATTGGATTAGTCTGTGGACATGCAGAGTTGAAGGCTCTCCTCTTTTAATACTTATGGGCAAATTAACAGTTTTTTTTTTTTTTTCTGTGTGCTATATCTTCAGTCATACATCTTCATGTATTAACACTGCCATTACTCTGTTTTGACAGCTCAATCTCATCTTCCTGGTGATCACAATGTATAAAATGGTGAAGCACTCTACCACCCTGAAACCAGACTCTAGCCGACTGGAGAATATAAAGTAAGTGAAGCGTCATATGCAGAACCCCCGCATTCTCCTGCTTATGAGCAATATAATACCGGTGCTATTCTGCCACTTCCCCTGGAACAAAAGCAAGGCTCTTTTAGTGTTAAGGTTTTTTTTTTGTTTTTTTACTTTCTCCACCTCCAAGCAAAATGTTTTATATATATTTCTGAGGCCTGATTTTTGAAATGATTCACATCAGATGGGATCTTTACCAGCAGAGTTTAATATTTTCACTGAAATTATAATTTTTGCATTAACTTGATTTGTATAATTGGTGATGATAACTACACATATTTTGTGAGTCATATTTTTCTTGCTTTGGTGTTTTACTCCAAACCTCCAGCCACACAACTGCTCTGGCATGAAACACATCACTGTAAGGCTGCAACGTAACTATTCAGTGTTAGCTCTGCTAGGGTGGGGTGCAGCAAAACAGCTACCATGTGTGTTTGCAACTGGAAAATGTCAAACCCATATAAGAAAAAAAATTATTCCTAACACATCTGCCCCAATCTCAGCCATTCCCCTTGTAGCTGAGGCTTGCTGAGTCACCTCAACATTTTGCTCAGGGAACGAAAGCAGTGTTTTAAGTGCTAATTGTTTGCTGCTGTTGTTTTGCACATATATTGTAAAAAGAAAAAAATATATATATTTATTGCTGTTTACTCCAGGGCCTTGTTGGTTCTAGTCCTGCAGTCTCATGCCATTTTGCATTATTTACATTATATTAGTATGTGTTTCAACTTCCACCACGCTGTGCAGGAGCAGCGCTTTTTAGCTTTTTCCGTCCAGTGTTTGTTATTCTTCAGTTTTACTTAATGAATGCGTGCAACAACACAGCTCTGTGGTAAAACCACAATCAGGGAGAACAGTCACAAAAAGGCTTACTTAGAATTCTGGGTTCATTTGAGATGGACTACTCCCTTTTTAAGGAAACCACTACAGAAAATATTTACTGAACGTGGTGGCGTTCAGATGGTTGTGCATTTTGATCTGGGATGTTATAAATGATTTCTTTTAAGCTTGTTTGTACTGCTGAAATGCACTGTTTGCCTAATAGCTGTTTCCTCTGTGATCATTTTTTGTGTGTTTTTTCGTGCCAAAGTTTGATCTTAAAGTCAGACAATGGTCGCTGCATGTTGCATGTGAAGGCAAAGTTAACGCACACCCTCTCCTTTCTTTTTCTTCTATCATTCCTCTTCTCTCTCTGTTCTGCAATCCACACCAGTAATTATCGCGTTTGTGACGGCTACTATAATACAGATTTGCCTGGGTAAGCTTCTACTGTGCACCTCAGATAATTTTACCCACACAACACCACCCACGTGTAAAGGAGCATAAATGCATATTCAACTACAGACAGTGTGCTCAGACCGAATGTTCTACATGGGATTTTGTAATTGAATCATCAGCAGCAAAATATACAAGTCTCAGTTCTTGTTAGATCCTTTATTTCATTGCCTCCCGTGATTTCCATTGAATCAAAGTTGAAGATATCTTACTCAAATGCCGACTAACCCAAGCTGTTATGCGCTCTAATCTAATTGTGTTTCTCTCTTCCTGCCTATCATGCTCTCTAGCTATGAAGATAATAAACGGTTTATCAAGTAAGAACATATTGCCCAGAAGTCTCCTCTTCAGCTTCTAGTTTATTCTCTCTATTCCACGTTATTCCTTCGTGCCTTTTTTCCTCTTTCTATCGTTTCCTTTCCCAAACTGCAGCTTCTAAGCTTCTCATCCTCTGTCCTTGTGACCAGTCACTTTCACCATGTCCATCATTTTGAAATCCAGTTTTGTTGTTGTTATTGTTGTGTGTTTGACCATTGAACTGTGACCACTGTTGGTGTGCGAAGGCTCCGCAGGACCTTCACACACGAAGCAGGGAATTCTCCTTGAACTCTTTCCACGTCTGCTTCTCCAATTCTGATAGCACACTCAGTAGATAAATATTACAGTATTTATTGCTTTTCAGAGTTATTTTTAAACATGTTGTGCTGTCTTGTTATACTGGTTGGTATGGTTTAGTAAAGAGAAAGCTATTAAGAGAAAACCTGGTCAAGCTTTTGGTTCTTTCTTGTCTGTTTGAAGGCAGAATCTGCACTTGTTTGGGCTGAGAGTGTGTGAGGATGGAGGGGTGGGGACAGCGGGGAAGGGGTTGCGAGGATGTCTCGTGTGTGGTGGTTTTTTTTGTCATTTTATTGTTTTCCTCTCACCTGGTTTTCAGCTTTTTCTACATTTTTCCATAGTGGAATTAGGTGATTAGATATTCTAATCACTAATCTGCCACAGAACTTCTCTCATGTTATATTTGTCCGCTTTTTGTGTTTCTTTTTTGTCGTCCCTTAGATCCTGGGTCATGGGTGCTTTTGCTCTGTTGTGCCTGCTGGGTCTCACCTGGTCCTTTGGGCTCTTCTTCATCAGCGAGGCCTCGATTGTTATGGCGTACCTCTTCACCATATTCAATACCTTCCAAGGAATGTTTATCTTCATTTTCCACTGCCTTCTCCAGAAAAAAGTAAGTTGTCATTCTGCAGTGTTCAAGGTTTTTCCTTTCAAGGTGAAAGGCAGATGGGTTTGAGCAGTCAAACCTTCAGCTGAATTCACAGATTATGATATAAAGAACAAACAGTGCCTGATTCTGGGTCTTGCCCAAGTCATATGTAAAGTCAACATTGTATTTAAACACTTGGCTGTTTGCCTGCGTAGGTCCGCAAAGAGTACAGCAAGTGCTTCCGCCACACGTACTGCTGCGGTGGGCTGCCAACTGAGAGCTCACATGGTTCTGCAAAGACTTCCACCACACGGACCAGCGCACGCTACTCTTCTGGCACACAGGTAGGCCAGCAATTTCACACAGTGAGAGTCTCGCCATGTGCCTCGATAAGACAAGAACACAGCATATCCTGCACTCATCGTACAGCTCATTTACATTGCTATTAACCCCACAGTTTAAACAATTGCTCATGAAAATGTACTTTCATTGTGAGCACAAAAAAAAAAACGCACATTCTGCATCTTAACCTCAAAGGTAGATGAAAAGACACAAACATTATTCCACTTTTTTACAAGCAGCATCTGCTGTACTGCATGAGTACCTTTCTTCTGTTCTGGCCCCTTTAGCTCTTGCTTTTATCCTTTTTCACTAACGCCATGTGCATGGGGAAAAAAGTATTGCACTGTTTAAAGAGCATTGCAGGCACATTTTACTACAGGGAGAGCCAAAATTGCAAAGAAAATTTAAAAAACACCTTCGTCTTCGCCTTTGCCTTATCCAGTTCTTATTAAAGGCTAATAGACCTTAGCAGACAATACCTCCAGATGTACTGTGCGTATAGAGAAACATCCCCATATCAGCTTAACCTCCAGCCTATTTTAAAGAGTCATGACTGGAGCTGAAGTTGTTCAAAAATTGACTTACATAAAATTAGTTTTTGAAAAACTCCTATAGAGGAATTGAGCATTTACTACTGCCCTTGCCTCACTGCATATTAGTGGGCTTGTTAAGAGTGGTATAGTCTGTAGTATGTACAGAGAAATCAAATGAAAGTTGATCTGGAAGGTGAGCGGGCTTGTTTAAAGTCCTAATTATTGTCCCTTGTTGACCTGACAGAGTCGTATCAGGAGAATGTGGAATGACACCGTAAGAAAGCAATCTGAGTCCTCCTTTATCTCAGGTGACATCAACAGCACCTCCACCCTTAACCAAGGTCAGTTCACACCTCATTTCTCCTCACATGCACACCTATGCACACATTTCATCATCCAGCTAAAAATACCTCCTTCAAGTTCCAGTGATCTCACCAACACCGTCTAGGGTCCTACTCTGGTAATCGTAATAAATGATTCAGCTTGAAAAGACAGAG
>VUQS01028461.1:0-13005 GCA_015108495.1 Heterochromis multidens | reverse complement strand
TCTTCCTCTCTCCTGCTCTTCGCAGTCCCTCACTCTCTGCCTTCCTCAATAAAACCCCTTACATTATGTGGCGAGTGAGCACACAGTCCCATACAATACCTCCTGAGGCATGATGGGAGAGATTTCTATATAAAGACGGATAAAGCGAAGGGCTGGGCTGCAGATCGGGTGAGAGTCAGGGAGGTCACATACACACACTGGCAGTCTGGGATGGATGGGGGGAAGGAAAGCAGTAACTGAGTACTGACGGGACATTTGTGTGAGCCGCACTGAGGTGAGGTTTGGTAGGCGAGGATTTCAGGATGCAGACGCCAACAGTGATGGAGGCAGGGGAGGTATTGCAGGTGCTCGAGGTGTGTGAGGCTTCAGAGGAAATTAAAGAAGTTATTGTGACCACATTAGAAGAAGGCTCTAATACTAACTCAACTCCAGTGGCCAGCTGTGGAGCAGGAACTAAACCAAGCCAGGTAGGACTGACAGGTCTTCCTGTCTCACCAGAGATGATGCTCAGTGACTGGCTTATGTACTGACTGAAGTTGTTATTCTGCCTTAACAAGGCATGTTTGCTTTTCATGCTTAGTGTAGCTTTATTTCTTAATGAAATCCTTTGCATGAGTCAGGATACATTTCCAGTGCGGTGTAACGTTTACTTTACGGTATAGCGAGCATATATTTTGTGTGTAAGTGTGCTGTAACATAACTGACAGCTGCACCACAGGATGTTTGTGAATGCACTGATGTGGAAAGAACACTAGTGTTTAACATCACTCATCTGACTGCATTCGCACCCTAAATGTTATTTTTTCTTCTCTCACTTTGCTAATTTGCAAGTGCTATAAATTAACAGACAAAACACTGGTGTGACCCCTCTATCAGCAGGAAGATGGAATTTGTCAATGTCTTTGTTGTTCATTTAGGGAAGTAAAAACTACCTGCAAATTCATTGCATATTAATAATACATATTACTTTTAAACAGACAAAAAACTATTTTTTACATCAAAAAAGTAAATGTTTGCACAGTCTAATGGCTATAGAGCAATGGCACCATTGGCATTTATTTCGGTTGCCTATAACCTTTGCTTTCACTATGTAATTCTATCTGCCACCAAGTAGGAAATCATTGGTGAAAGTGCAATGATTTTGTTGGATTGCAAAACCAAAACAGAAAGAGCGTAGCTATGATAGCTCTCCTCCCAAGGCAGCTGAAGAGGTGGATGCTGGAACAACCACAGTAACTGTAGGAACTCTGCCTGACAGAAGAAATAGTTCTGCTACTGGAGGAGAGGGAGAGTGATAAAAAAGAAAGGCTTTAAAGGGAACCTTCAATGGATCTGGCAAACTAACAGGTGAAGGTAGCTGTTAAAAGCATTATTTGTGGCTCGCATATATCTGAGTCTGTGATGTACTCTGTGTTGTTATTAAGCTAAATGACTGACGCTGTCACTTTTGAGGTGCGGATAGGCCCCTTTGAATCCTGTTTTTGCACCCATTTTCAGTTTAATTCAATTCAGTTTTATTTATATAGCGCCAAATCACAACAACAGTCGCCTTAAGGCTCTTTACTTCGTAAGGTAAAGACCTCACAATAATACAGAAAAACCCCAACAATCAGATGACCCCATAAGAGCAAGCACTTGGCGACAGTGGGAAGGAAAAACTCCCTTTTAACAGGAAGAAACCTCCGGCAGAACCAGGCTCAGGGAGGGGCAGACATCTGCTACGACTGTTTGGGGGTGAGGGGAGGAAGACAGGACAAAAGACACACTGTGGAAGAGAGCCAGAGATTAATAATAACTAATGGTTAAATGCAAAGTGGTGTATAAACACATGTTGAGTGAAAAAAGGTAAGGAAGAAACACTCATAATAGGAAGCGCCCAACAGCCTGGGCCTATTGCAGCATAACTAAGGGAGGATTCAGGGTCACCTGATCCAGCCCTAACTATAAGCTTTATCAAAAATGAAAGTTTTAAGCCTAATCTTAAATGTAGAGAGGGTGTCTGTCTCACTCTTTCCATTTCCACTCTAAAACTACATCATACTTGGTTCTGTGTATTCTCCCTCACGGTTACCTTTTTGTGTGTAATCCATTTAACCATACAGCAATTTGCTTCTTTTTCATGTGCTGTTCAGCTGTCAGTCTCCCATTGTCTCACACTCCTTCCTCTATCCCGTGAATTAGTCTAAGAAACTTTTTTAAGTGCTTTGCTTCCTTGTCCAGACAAGTTCTTGGCAGCCGTACACGCTGTCCGCACTTTAAACAAAGGAGGTTTTAAATGGCTGTGAAGAGCTCTTTGGGACAGCTTGTTGCTATATTTTACACACACACACACTCACACACCTTGCCTCCCAGGAGTAAGTAGAGTGCACTTGTTCCTGCTCTGAGTGAGGGGCTTTGTTTGCTGCCCACTTAGAGCTGAACAGAAAACAGGCTTTTAGTGAACATTTGATTTACTGTGAGAAACAATAGCTGTTATTTATACTCTGGTGGGCATAGAAGGCAGAAAATACTCAAGTGAAAGCTTTGAAAATGCATGCAAGTGTGATATTTATATATACCTGTGTAAAATACACACAGTGGTTTCTGAGCCTGGTTTGCTAGGTTATCAGGCTAATCATTTCTTAACTACTCCGCTGCTTGTGTTTATCAGCAGAAAGGGAATGTGGCTCAGGGTTTAGGCTATTAGTGAGCTGGCAGGCAGTACATCAGTGTATTTCTGTGAGTTGAAAGCTTATGCCAGTTATTTCAGTTCTAAAGAATTTCTGCAGGTGCAAAATATGTTGGTTTCTCCTACTTTAACAGCAGAAATGAGTTGCTGTCTCACCCAGGGCCACTACTTTGGCAAAAACAGCTGGAAGTGTCACACAATTTCATATCAAAAACACCCCAGAGGCCTTTTGAGCAAAGCACTTGAGTAATGCAATATGATGCATCCAAACAAGTGCCTGTGTGCAGTTCAGATCAGTCTCTCTGGATGTGTTTAAAGCTCAGAAGCCACTGTATCATGTTGCAGCACTTAGTTTGCCGCCTCACCAATAAATATCTCTTATCAAAGAAATGCTTTGAATCCAAATTCTACATCTACTGCACCTTCCATGCTTTTCATAGTGCCTCTACTCAGCTGTTTGTAATGTCGCCACAGCTTTTGCTGGGTGGAATGTGGTGAAGAGGGTGATTTCCTCAAGAATTGCTGTTATGGATGCCTTAGTGCTAAATTACTGCTCTTGTTTTAGATCCAGTATTTTTTTCTTTTCTTTGATTTGCTGAGTGTAATTTTCTTGCTCTCTACTTTGTGAATATACAGCTACCAAGCCCACTGTTTTGAACTGCATGTAGGGTCTGTAGCCACTGTTCTGGTCTGCTGTCTAGGCAAGTTTGGCATTGTGGCACCTGAACTAGTTCTCCACCTCCTGCGAAATCTGGTTAGAGTGGCCCTCCAGCACGCTGCAGTGTCGTTACAAGATGATGAAGTAAGAGAGTGTTTGACCACAGGATGACAGACTCACTTAAAAGCATCTGGCATAAAAATCTTCCAAGTCAAATATGCGGAGATATGAGCTGCGGCGACTCCATTTAACAAAAACTAAAGTAACTTAACCTTGTAACTCTTCAGAAGCCTGCACAGTATTATCACACAGTAAAACTGAAACATGTTTTCTAGCCGGGATGTATTTTGGATCAAGTTTTTTTTAGCCAGTTGCTTAAAGCCCTTTCTTCACCACCATGTAACTGCATCAGTGATTTCTATCCACCTTTTGCTCTTCCTTTCATATGGAGAGCAGTTAACGATTGCTCAAGCAATGCTCAGTGAGTTATTTGTTTACTTTTGGATCACCAGCTGCTCGTACCTCCTCCTTGTGTGCCTTCATAGCCTGGCTGTACTCAGTGTGTCTTTGCCTCAAGTGGTGAAACAAGTTTGTTCTCTTCACTTTTAGCGGGAATGTTTGCAGAGATTTTTGCTTTCTTGGAGGTTGTTGAAGAACCTCTTCTTTGGGTACTAAGTCATCATCGGACACACTTATCTCTTTCCGGGGACTTGTGTCATTGTTGTGCACACTAGAGAATGTAAACACACGGCGTCTCTATATCATTGATATCACAATATGACACTTTTTTTATCATGTAAAAATTTATACCGGTATTATCAAAGACAATATGATATGGCACAGCCCTAATGACAATTAGTGCCCTCAGCTCAGAGACAGAGGTTCTCGGCTGGAGCAGGGTAGATTGTCGACTTTGGGTTGGGAAGGAATTGCTGCCTCAAGTTGAGGAGTTCAAGTATCTGGGGATCTGGTTCACAAGTGGGGGAAGAGTGAAGTGGGAGATTAATTGCAGTGCACTGTTCCGATTAGTTGTGGTAATGAGAGCTGAGCATGAAGACCAAGATGTCTACTTTCCTACCTTCACCTATCACCATGAGCTGTGGTGACCAGAAAGCTTTGATTTGAGCTTTGATTGGCTGGAAAGAAAAATGTTATTTTTTTCAAATCTCTCTCTGTTCTGGTGATTGGGACAATCAGATTTCAAAACTCTACCAAGTTCTTCTTATCATTAAGCCAAAGGTTGTTTCATTTTGGCCTCACAGTTTATGTGTGGGTTTTTTTTTTAAGTAGCTCAGGAATGAATGGGTTAAGTTATATTTGTAGAGTAAATGGTTGAAGCCTAGAGTTGTTCCCTGACATCTCTCCTCTGCTGCTGAATAGTATGTGAGAACACATCATTTCAGATGTTTTCGTCATTCACAGGAATTGCTTATAAAACCCAGTCTGGGTTGAATAAATCACTACAGATGGAGGACAAGAGCAGACCTGACAAGTGTTCAGTTGCCATGTGTAGTCATGAATGGAAGATTTGTTGGTCTCTCTGCGCAGTAATCATGTTTGGCCCTTGAACTGGCCTGACTTTGCCTGCCTCTCTGGATCAATCCCTTTCCTCTTTTAATTGGCTTTCCTATTGTTGAACATTTCTGTCATGCTCCTGCCCTTTTCTTCCTGCCTCTTTGTTCCCTCTCTCTTCTCACTGTTCCTCTCTGTTTCACCTATTTTCATGTGATGAATGGGCCTGGGCCTCCTGCAAGGCTGCTGGTACTGAACCAGATCAGCCTGTGGTGATTGGTTAATCCCATGATGAAATGTGGGTCACTGATGTCTATTTTTAGTCATGCTGGCAGAGGGAAAGCCCAGGTATAGTCATAGGCATCCAACAAAAATACAGTTCCAAATTTTAGTAGCAGTGAGCTGACTGAGTGCAATGTGGAGGAGGTCTTGCTGCAACTTTAAAGATGAGCCTAACAATTAATGCCAATTTTGTTTTTGTTTTTTTGTTTTTTTAAAGTATTGCTGATTAATAAATTAATAATTTTTGTCTATGAAACCAAGAAGAAAAGTGGAAAACCGTCAGCAGACATCTGTGTTTCCTTTTCAGTTTGGAGGTATATGATGATAGAGTTCTTGATGGAGTCATTTAAGCAGTGTGAGATTCAGGGGCTCGAAGCAAGGGCAACAAGTGATGAGTGTATAACAGCCATGAGGCATGAGAAGCTGTGATTCATGTTTCCCCCTGGGTGTTGTCGAAGTACGCTGTGGTTAGAGAGGCACTCTTTCTTACAGCTAATGCCTATTGATTCCCTACTTCACAAACACACACACAGCATGCTTGGCTTCGGCTAGAGAGTGGTCAGACAACAATAAGATGCTTTATATTCCACTCAGCATGTGTCAGTGGGTTAGTTGTTATATATTTTTTCATTCAGACACTGAAACATTTAAAAATTAAACCTCCCTGTCCTCTTCTTTTGTGCCCCTTCCCCCCCTTTTTTTTATTTCTCTCTCTTTCTGTCCCTTTTCTTTTTCTTTTCCTCCTCCTCCTTCTATTTTTGATATCTCTTTTGCCAACCTGGCCCTCAACCCCTGACAGCTCCGGCTTAACAACCACACAAATAATAATGTGAAGTTAACATAGCACATTTTGTACATACTTCAGGGGAAAAAAACTGATTGCAGTATAATTTTCTGCATAGTAATGCCACTGTGTCCAGGTATGCCAGGTGTCAACCCTCAAGTTGCCTCTGTCCTTTAGTGGCGCTCCTAACTCAAAAAAATCAAAGACAAAATAATGAATTTAGCTTACTTTAGATCTCAGTTGGGGATAATTGCTTCATGTGAATTAAAGGCCTGTTGCATAAGTCTCTGTGGAGAAGCTGAGGGCTCTCCAGTCCGCCTCTCTCATTATTAATGAAGTGGCTGCAACTGTTCCACAAACAATCTGCACTCCAATCGAGTGGACTGAAACTTGTTTTATTAATGGTTGTGTGGTGTGTGTGTGTGTGTGTGTGTTGCGTTATGAGTTTTGTACTATAGTCTGTTAATCTCCTTTAACGTCCAAGTTTAATGGATGTGTAGAGTTTGTCTTTGCTGCTATAGTAGACAGTTGTTTCAGTAGTAGTATTTGCAGTTTTTAGCTGATGTGAAATTCAATGGAGGACTGATTTTTTTTTTTTCGCTTTGTGTTGAAGAAAAACTGACTTTTTACCCTTTGTTAGATTTTCTTTTCTTTTACTGAATAAACAAGATACATCGAGTGTCAGGCTGCACGCATCCATGAGTCTTACATTTAGGTGCTCATCATATGAGTCAGTTGACTGTTTAGAGCAGGGACGTCAAACTCATTTTACATTGTGGGTCACATGCAGTTCACTTTGATCTTAATTGGGCTAGACCAGTGAAATTCCCCTTTCTGTCAATGTAATAAAGATTAACTACACATTAAATCCCTGAGATATCTTATTAAAAAGAAAAAGAAGTGCATTTTCAACAGTATGACTCAGTTTTTCTACATGATGAAGAAATGCTGCTGTATTAACTGAAAGAAATTTATTAGCACGACTGTTAAATTGCTTAAATTCACAGAGAATGTCTTTTTTTTTTTTTTTCAAACTGTGGACCCATTGTAAAAAAAACCCAGAAATTTCTATAGGAGATCATTTAATTGTTTATCAATTACTTAATTACTTTGGTGTGGTATGAATGGCCATGTAGGAGGTCTTTATGAGGAAGAAAAGCTGTAAAACATAGTAAAATACATTTAAAAGTCCAAAATTTACACTTTCCTTCACAATTTCCAAAGCTGTCCAGCAGGCCGGATTAGAGTCTTTGCTGGGCCAATTCTTGCCCCTGGACCTTATTTTTGACACCCCTGCAATAATATATGCACTCTTTGTTTGCATATGTAGGTGTAGGTATGAATGCACTTGTATGTATATATGGGCCACTGGCACGCCATTTAAGATGAATATTGCTATTATTCATTAGACAGGAAGGAGGGGTAGCATCATATAAATTTATACTTCTTCCTACTCCTTTTCAAGAATAAAATTTGAGTTACTTACATATAGACAGTTAGTATATTGGGTATTTTGTTTTGTTGAATCTCCATATATGTCAGCCTTTACTTTATTCTTTTAAATGTTTGAAATAAACTTATCTATCAAAAAAGTGAAATCATGAGTTTGACTTCATCCAGTGATAATTAGAAAATTAGAAAAATGTACACCATCCTGATCTTATAATGCTGGCTATGTTATATAAAGTGTTTTGAGTGCTCTAATAGAGTAGAAAAGCACTATACAGTATAAGAAATAGTCCATTTGCCATTGGCCTGAAAGATGTTGATGAAACCTTTTGCCTTTTTTCTCTCGTTTTTCTTCCTACATTCTATATGTGGATGTAGAATTCGTGTTGTAGTGGAATTCTGTTATTAATATAGGAGTATACAGATTAACTTCTTTGTGGTAACAAAGACGGCCTGAGCACACTGCCTGGGTCCTGCCATTGTTCGCCTTCATCTCTGCTGTTTTAACCCTGAGGCCAGTGGGATACTTTCTGTTCCAGTGCATCATCCTCCTCCTCCCAACCCCCTCAGTCTAATTGTTCATAATGTGTCTCCCCCATCTCTGCAAGTCTCAGGCAGATGTTATTGATATGAACCCTAAAATAAGGCTTGTGCATTATATCACATATTAGGAGCAGCATTTTTGGCTGATTGGGGGGTAAATCTGTTATTGAATTTTCTTGTAGCTGATGGCAGTTCATCATGTGCCCTTTTTTTGCGTTCAGGGGCAGCACTCAGTGGCTCGCAAGGTCACATTAGAAGCTTGTTATGACTACTGTGTAAAGAGTTCTTATCTTTGTTATTCTAGCAGCTCTGCTCCGACACCGCTGACCATCATTATCTGCGGATGCAGTCAGGCCCAGACGTCAGCGTGTAGCCCAGTTGGCAGCTTGCTCTGTTTGCTTTTTCCACTTCCCATTTTTATTCCTTTCTTTCTCACATGCTTGGAAAGAACCTCTCTTTCCTTTCAGCTGATGCTTCAGTCAAAGGTGAAAAACAATTTTAGAATGCAGTAATAGGTGATACCCATCTACATGTGTATGTTAGGCTAAAGGGAAGCAGCGGAAACACTTAGAAGACGTAGAAGTTATATGAAAATTAACTTTTTAAAATTCACATGTGAATAAATTTAAGGAGAAATAAAACCAGAATAGAATAAAGTCATTACATTAATTACTCTAGAAAAAACGTCTTCAGCTGAAATGTTCATATCAATGGTACCAACTACACATGTAAGCGTGAGTGCAGAGGTGCATGTGATCAGTGTTTTGTCAGATTTTTAGGTTAAATTTTTCCTTAACCATAAGGAATTGGTTCAGGGGGCAAGCACCATCCAATGTTGAAAGAAATGGAATGTATGTACTTTTATATGCATTTTTTCTGGTTTCACTGACCACTCAAAGCACTTTAGACTACAAGACACCTTTAACCATACATGACACTGTGTGCACAATTATTAGGCAAGTGAGTATTTTGACCATATTATCATTTTTATACACATTTTCCAACTCCAAGCTGGATAAACTTGAATGCTTAATGGATTTAAGCATATCAGGTGATATGTATTTGTGTAATGAGGGAGGATGTGGCCTAAGGAGATCAACACCCTATATCAAGGTGTGCATAAATGTTAGGCAGCTTTTTTTCCTCCGGCAAAATGGGCCAAAAATAAGTTTTAACTAACTAAAGTCTTTCAGAGGGATGCAGCACTCTTGAAGTTGCTAGGATACTGAGGTGTGGTCACAGAACCATCAAACGTTTTGTTGCAAATAGTCAACAGGGTCGCAAGAAATGTGGTAAGAAAAAAAGATGCAAATTAACTGCCAAAGATTTAAGAAGAATCAAACGTGAAGCTGCCAGGAACCAATTATCCTCCAGCGCTGTGATATTCCAGAACTGCAACCTACCCGGAGTGCCCGGTAGTGCAAGGTGCTCAGAGACATGACTAGGCTGAAACCCGACCACCACTGAACAAGACACATAAGGTGAAACGTCAAGACTGGGCCAAGAAATATCTGAAGACAGATTTTTCAAAGTTTTTATGGACTGATGAGATGAGTGACTTTTGACGGACCAGATGGATGGCCCCGTGGCTGGATCAGTAACGGGCACAGAGTTCCACTTCAAATCAGACCCCAACAAGGTGGAGGCGGGTCCTGGTATTGGCTGGTATCATTAAAGATAAGCTAGTTGGACCTCTCGGATTGAAGATGGACTCAAAATCAACTCCCAAACCTACTGCCAGTTTTTAGAAGACACTTATTTGTGGCAGTGGTACCGGGAAAAAGTCTCCATCTTTCAAGAAGACCATGATTTTTATGCAGGACAATGCTCCATCCCATTCATCAAAGTACTCCAGTGCGTAGCTAGCCAGGAAAGGCCTTAATCTCCCAGGACCTGGCATCCACATATGTGGACATCACATGTTGGGTTGTCTAGACCACAATACTAAATTTTGCTCTACAAGGGCCTGATATCCACTTACGAAAAATGCATGCCATGAAAGAGTTCGGGTCTTAGGAGGTTAAAGATGAAAGAATAATGACATGGCTTTGTTCCTCACCTGACCTAAACCCTATCGAGAACTTGTGGACCCTTCTTAAACGGGAGAGTTATGGTGAAGGAAAACGGTAGACCTTTCTGAAGAGTGTCTGGGAGGCTGTGGTTGCTGCTGCACAAAAAGTTGATCATCAACAGATCAGGAAACTGACAGATTCTATGAATGGAAGGCTTAGGATGTTATTGACAAGAAGGGTGGCTATATTGGTCACTCATTTTTTTTTTTCTTTCTGAAATGTCAGAAATGTTTATTTGTAAATTTAGAGTTATTATTCTCATTTTAACAGATTAAAATAAACAAGTGAGATGGGAAAATCTTCCTTTTTAATTTAGCTGCATAACATTCAGCACACTAATTGTGCACACATAGATATTCTCCTATGAAAGCCGAAACCTCACTTTTACTTTCTTAAACATTCAGGTTTAACATTTTGGATTGATCAAGAGCATTGTACTGTTGTTCAATAATAAAATTATTCCTCAAAAATACAACTTGCTTAATAATTTTGCATTCAGTGTAGTCTATTAACCACACATCCACGGCCAATTTAGAATCACCAGTTAACCTAACATACATGTCTCTGGACTATGGGAAGAATCCGGAGCACGAGCTTTTGAATGATCTTTGAAGATTGTGTTTCAAATAGTTCTTCTACTGCAGCAAATGCATGTTTAGGATTTCTGGTGATGCTGCAACTGTTTCAGACTAGAAACTGTGTAATAATAGAACCAGAGTGTGTGATTTAAAGAGGCTGTAAAAAATCTTTCCAACGAATAATGAATATTGTTCTATACTTTAATATATATCCACTGCTGTTCATAAGATAGTAATTCTGGAAAATATAAAATGTAAAAGTTTGTTTCATTACACTATTATTACTATTATGGTGACTATTTCCAATAATGGGGCATGTCTGTCTGTCTGTCTGTCAGAAGCCTCCTCAGGGGTCCCTCTGAATGAGCACTGAGCTGAAATAAGACACTGGAATGTCCTTTATGACAGCTGACAGGATTGAATTTGGGGTTCACTGAAGATCAAGATGTGATTGATGATGAAATCAGGGAACTGGGATGCACCAGTTTTTTGAAATCCACTTTTGGTTTCCTCCCTATTTTCACAGGATGACAACTGGGGCGAGACCACCACGGCCGTCACGGGCACATCAGAGCACAGCCTCTCTCAGGAGGACATCGTTCGCATCACAAAGGACCTGGAGGATAGTGTGGGGCTCGACTGCCGCCGTTACTTCACCCGGACCCTGGCAATAATCCTAGGCCTGCTGGTGTTCCTCACGCCGCTGGCCTTTCTGGTGCTCCCCCACATCCTCTGGCCAGAGAAGCTGCAGAGCTGTGGGACGGCTTGTGAGGGCCTCTTCATCTCTGTGGCCTTCAAGCTGCTCATACTGCTGCTGGCTGTCTGGGCGCTCTTCTTCAGGCCAGCACGGGCAGGCCTGCCAAGGGTCTATGTATTCCGGGCACTACTTGCGGTGCTGGTGCTGCTCTTTGTGATCTCCTATTGGCTCTTCTATGGAGTCAGGATACTCGACTCACAGGTGAGCTAAGAGAGGGGATTACAGTCATGAAATGTAATCACTGCTGTCACTATAGGTATGAATGAAAATTCAAGTACTGCTACATACACACACAGAAACAAAGATTTCCAGTAGCATGAGTAGGAAATGTCTTATATACTGCAGTCACATTCATTTCTAATGCCTTCAGAAGCTCAATAAAACCACAAACAGCCAAAACACAGATATAGCCGTGTGTTTACTCTGTGAACCATCATTTAAAATCCTTGTAAGCCCCTTTTTGAGAATCCTTGTAGGAATACACACTGAGAGGGACTGAAAAGTTGTTCTTTGAAATGTAGCTAAATATTTATATGCTCTACATCTAGTCTTACATGTGTTTATCCCTGCAGGGCTATTTTAGGCATATTCTTTGCTTGGAAATGTGTTGGCACATATTTTACTGTGCAGATACTTTATTAGATGTGTGTTTACTGTACGTATTTTGAGTAAATTTCTCAGAAATGATCCCCAAAAACAAAACTCTTGATAGGACGAGAACTACCAGGGTATCGTGCAGTACGCTGTGTCGCTTGTGGATGCTCTGCTCTTCATCCACTACCTGGCCATCGTCCTGCTGGAACTGCGGCAGCTTCAGCCGTGCTTCTCTGTGTGCGTCACACGCTCCACAGATGGCGAGACAAGGCAATACAACCTGGGACAGCTCAGGTAAGAAGCACATTTTCTTCCTTTAGTGAGATGTCCAACTCGAGAATCTGTTGTCAGCACATGATACGCTCCTTGATTTGTGTTCATGTTTTTATTGCTGTCGAAAGTTTGCATTAAATAAATTACCCTCAGTGCATAGGTACATTTGTTGGGGACTGTTAACAGCTGTGGCTTGATACATGTGCTGTTTGAGCATTTACAGCTATAGGACTGAGTGGAAATAAGCTTTAGTGTGTGTTTGGTTGTTCATGTTCATGAAATCCACTGTAGTGTTCCTCACTGGTGTGTGTCTAATCTTTTTGGGACACACTCTAAATTATAATTAGTTAACCTTACTAAGAAAAAGCATGTAAACCAATTGTGTTAAAAAAAAAAAACAAAACTGTTGTGCTAACAATGAATTTTTTAGTGTAGTTTACTTACACTCGAGTTTAATAGTAACGAGTACTTAATATTTTAAGTCTTGAGTTAGTGAAGACTACTCAGAATTACTATGTGAAAGGTCCCTCAGTATATGTTTTTTTTGGTGTATTTACTTGAACAGGAGTCTCATTTAGTTGTTAAAACCATGCAAACCGATTGCCTTAAAAAAAGCAAGTGTTACTCGTGTTATTAAAGTGCTTCAGAAATTTATAAAGATAAATAAAAAAAACAGGTCCATTCTGCTATAATAGTCACACACACACACACACACACACACACACACACGTATATATAAATAAATATATATATAAATATATATATGTATATATATATATAATAGAAATAAAAGGTTTTTTTTTTAAAAAAACAGTTCAAAGTACAGTAATGTGCA
>VUQS01028460.1:2500-11887 GCA_015108495.1 Heterochromis multidens | reverse complement strand
TATCTTCAACTGCTTGAGAAATTAAATCTTTTTTAAAATATATAGTAAGTCTCCTGAACTCCTTTAAGAAAAAACAAACACAAACAGTGCACACATAACAGTCTCGGGCTGAGGAGCACACATAACAGTCTCTGGCTAAGCTGGCTTGGTTACAGGAAACCGGTTCACAGAATTGGCCCACTCAAACACAGAAAATACAGGTGTTCATTTTATTGACTCAGGAATTGAGTTCTTAGTTTTTAAGTTTGACCCAAAATCAGAAGACATGGGCAACTCTGCAGACTTGGTAACATTAAATGTTGCGTTTGTTATCCTACCAAGGCACACAAAGCATTGTTCTTTCAGTTTTGGTCGTCTTGGAAACACAAAACTCTTTTCCTTTATTACAATTTCCTGGTACAGAAACAACACACAGTTTCAGCACTGGCTGGCATAAAAAACACCAAACTCATTTCTGCTATGGGCAGACACAGAAACACTATTACTATTTGCTGCCAAAGAAATTTCAGACAGTGTTTCTGCATTGGCCGGCTCAGAAACAAAACTCACAGTCTTAGTGTTCTGAAAGCCAGGAACAAGAGTCTCTCTATTTTGTTTTTCAGACTCAGAGAGAGCACAAAGGAAAAAGTCAGTTTCACTCACACTTGTGGTGAAATCTGGAGAAATGGCATCAGTAGACACGTCCTGGAGAGCAGTCTCTGTTTGCGATGAGGAGAGCTGACGGCAAGAGCTTTGCTTGCCCCAGGAAGAAGGAGCTTGAGGAGCCGGGGCAGCGAATGCCTCTGACTGGCCCAGGTGCAGAACGTCCGATGAGTCGCATGGTGTCGTCAAGGCGGATTTGCTGGCTAGCGCAGAGTCTGGAATTCCCAGAAACTCTGAAAAGTAGAGCTCCACTGAGATGTGGCAGGTCTCTGGCTCATAATTACTGTTCCATTGCTGAGAGCCTCCCTTCCTCAAGTGGGATGCAGGCAGCGGCAGAGGAGAAGAGCTGGCAAGCAGGAAGTTCTGGAGAGTGAGCAGCCGGTGAAAGGCTGAACCACTCTCATCACCGGAGGCTCAAGCCGAGGAGAAGCTGTTGGTGAGGGTGCCTGGTTGCAGGGCTACAGTATTGGAGAGAATGGTGAGCAGTGTTGCCGAGGACGAAGAACAACAAACTCAAAACACTGGGTCAAAGACCCAGAACCATTACAACCAGAACTTTGGGATGTCCATCAGCAAGATGTCCATCAGGGACATAAAGCAGAAAAACTCACTCTTACTGTCATGTACCGCTGTGCTGAAGGAATGTTTCAGACCCAAAGCGCAGGATGCAGCAGACAGTTTATTAAGTCTGTCGGTGTCTGCTACCCTCAGTCTGCTACCCCAGCATACCACAGCACAGAGGATGGCACTGGCCACCACAGACTCATAAGTATCATCCAGGAGATGTTAAAAGATGTCATCTCAGAAAATAGAGACAGCTTTGCCCCATCTTGTAGAGGGCATCTAATAAAGTCCAATTTATTATCTGTGTGAACACCAAGGCATTTTTAATGCTCCACTGTCTCCATACAGACCCCATGGATGGAAATGGGGTCACCTGGTTCTCCTCGTGTCCACAACCAGCTCCTTAGTATTTGCCACATTAAGCCGCAGATGGTTCTGCTTGCATCACATAACAAAGTTGCCCACCACAGCCTTGTACTCCTCATCACTCTCTCTGATACATTTTCAGTCTGTGTTCAGAGTTCAGTTCAGAGTTCAAAGAAATTGAGCCACAGTTTCTGGAAATGCGTCTAAAATGTAAACGGGATTGTGAGAATAGCGGACAAAATCACCGGTGCTTCTGCTGGACATCTACAACCAGCACTGCATACGCAGAGTTCCGGGCATTGCAAACTGTAACTGTTTATAAACCTATTTATTATCATTGTACTATTTTGTACAGCATGTACCTTTCATTGGTTTTTTTTATCGAAACACTTTCATTTTTATTGCATAAAGATGATAAATAAATTTTAATAAAATCTAATAAGTTGAACAATGAAATGAAGTTTGGCATCCAATCCGAAGTACAAACAATATATACATATGTATATACAATATATAAACACTTCATACACATATACCTGTCGAGAGTAATTTACAAAGATAAAAGAGTAGCCTATGGAGTAATTACATTATGTACAGACTGCACTTCTAGGCTATGTCAGCGATGGAGGGGAGCTGGGCACCAATGATGTTTTGGGTAGTTTTCACTACTCACTGTAGAGCTTTCTTGTTAGCTGCAGTGCAGCTGCTATGCCACACTATAATGTAGCTGGTCAGGATGTTCTCTATGGTGCATCTGTAGAAGTTCATGAGAATTCTGGGAGAAAGCTCAGCTTTCTTTAATGTCCGTAGAAAGTACAGACGTTTCTGGGCTTTCTTTATCAGACTGATTGTGTTGCTGTGCCAAGTGAGGTCAGGAGCTTCAAGCTAGAGACACTCTCCACCTTACTCCCTCTGATGTTAAATGGAGTGCATGAGCTGTCCCTGTGTCGTCTGAAGTCCACAATAAGCTCCTTGGTCTTCTTGGTGCTAAGGCTCAGATTGTTATCTCCACACCAAGCAGACAGATGTTCTACCTCCTTCCTGTAAGCTTCCTCGTTGTTCCTGCTGATCAAACCCACCACCGTGATGTCATCTGCGAACTTCACAGTGGTGTTTGATTCATGCACAGGGATGCAGTCATAGGTGAATGAGTACAGAAGCGGACTGAGTACGTAGCCTTGTGGTACCCCCATGCTCAGCATCAGGGGGGAGGAGATTTGGAAAACCAGAGTCCAATTGCAGAGTGATGTGCTGATGCCCAGGTGTCTGAGTTTGGCCATTAGCTTAGATGGTACAACCGTGTTTAATGTCAATGGGAAATCCACAAACAGCATCTGGACATAGACGTTAGTTTTTTCCAGATGTGTCAGTGTGGAGTGCAGGATGGAGGTGATGGTGCCCTATATTTGTCCTATAGGCAAAATGGAATGTGTCCAGAGTGGAAAGGAGGCGCACTTTCAACTGGAACATAATGAGCCTCTCCGGGCATTTGGTGATGATGGGAGTGAGAGCCACAGGGCGGAATTCATCCAGTTTGGCTGCAGCAGCATGTTTTGGCATGGGCACGATGGTTGTGGTTTTGAGGCATGTGGGAACAATTGCCTGAATCAGCAACAAGTTGAAAATGTCGGTGAAGACCTCATTGAGTGAAGACCGGGATCCCATCAGGACATGCAGCCTTCCTAGGATTGACTCTGCTCAGTGCGGCCTGCACATTAGCAATGGAGAAAACCCATGACTGGTCATCAGGTGGAGGAATGACATTGTCACAAGTGGTTTTGTTGTCCCTGTCTAAGATAGAGAGTTCAGAGGTGGAGAGAGTTGCCCTGGGGGATTTATATTCAGAAATGAAGTGGATGCCCTGCCACATATGACGTGAATCAAAGTTTTCAAAGTAATTTTCAATCTTTCTGTGATACTGATTTTGATGGCTCTCCTGACGTTGGATCTGCATCTCTTTCTTTCAGCAGCCAGTGTACCTCACTGTTCATCCAGGGCTTTTGGTTTGGAAAAGAAATTATTGTTTTACGAGAGGTCAATACAGCTGTTAATATATTTTAAAACAGAGGATGTGTATTGTTCAGTGTCGATGTCATTGTCTGAAATAGCTTGCATGGCAAAAGCCTTCCAGTCAGTATTTTTATAGTCCTGCTGCAGGATGGAATCAGCATTTGCAAGCCAGACTTAACAGTCCTTACTACCGGTTTCTCACATTTAATAAATAGTGAATACTTGGGTAGTTAAAACAATGAAAGATGATCTGATTGTCCCATGAAGGAAGAGAGGTGGTTTTGTAAGCCCCAGCCATGTTAGTGTAAACAAGATCCAAAATGTTGTCTTCTCTGGTGGGTCAGGAGACATTCTGAAATAATCTGAGTTGTACAGTTCTCAGATTTGATCTGTTGAAATCTCCCACAATGGCAAAGGCTCCATCTGGATGTGTTTTTAGCTTTGTGCTAATGGCTGCATAAAGCTCTTCCATAGCTAGTTTATCATTAGCATCAGGTGGCACATAAACTGCCATCAGAACAACAGCTGTAAATTCCCTTGGCAGGTAAAAAGGCCAACACTTAATCATCAGAAATTCAGGGTCAGCAGAACAGTCCATAACAGAAGAGTCGGGACACCAAGTTTGATTGATGTAGAAACCTCCTCTTCTGTTTCTGCCGGTATCCACAGCGGATCTATCGGCTCTGTAGAGCGGCCATGTGGTTCAATCACACTGCCAGGTCTGCTGTTGTTCAGCCATGTTTCTATGAGGCCTCTGCTGAGGTGATAACTGGAGCTGCAGTTTGTCCATTTTGTTCACTAATGAACAAACATTAGCCAGGAAGAGACTTAGCATATCTCCTCTGGCATATGAGCTCGGTCAAAGACGAAGTCAAAAACACTGTTTATGCAAAGATGTTTAATGTCCAGAAGGTCCCGTCTGCCATATGAAGGCACAACTGTGTGTGAACAGGAAGCATAATGTTAGCAGCAAAGTAATCACAACGTCTGGACAGACGCTGGTCCTCACGATGTACATGCACCGCCATCCTGATTCACCATAAAGTCTCATCAGAGGAAACAAAACGTGGCTGTGAAAGACTAATGAAAAGCAACAAGAGCAAAAGAAATCACACACAGATGAAGCTATTTACAGCACCAGCAATTACCTACTACTACCACTAATAATAATAGGTTTGTGAACAAATATTAATGATACATCTCTTAGATGATACATATTAATAAAGCAGGTGTGTTTGTAAAAAGAACTATATAATAAAATATATGCAGAAATGTAAGCTCTGTGATCTTCATCTAAACTTCACCATATCGGGTTCTCACCTGGTCTGATGTCAGTTGTTGGACTAGGGTTGTCATGGTAACACATCCATTAAATCAAACCTCCTCAGGGGCAGATTTATTCATTGTAAACAAGGTTTAGTTTTAGCTCTTGGTAGGATGGCCGTCGCCCACCTGTCACCTGATCCTGGTTTCTACATTTGTTATGCTTCTCATCTGTGAGCAAAGGACTTTCATATACAGATTAGATTTTTTGTCTCAGTTCTTCAAAGGACATCAGAGTCTGAAAGACACAAATCTCGAATCTTTTCAAACTATTTAGAGGTCCAAACCTTTAATGCAGCCTCTGCTCTTCCTGGGGCAGATAACTGGTCACCATGTCATCTACTAATCAGAAGGTTGCTGGTTTGATCCCTGGCTGCTCCAGTCTACATGCCAAATGGCCTTCGGCAAGATACTGAACCCAAGTTGCTCTGTTATGCATCCATCAGAGTGTAAATGTGTGTGAATGAGACATATTGTATAAAGCACTTTGAGTAGAAATCAGTCCTTTTATCATATCAGACGATACTGAGAAAAATAGTTTGAGCAACTGTGACCACATAATTTCCTCTGGGATTAATAAAGTATTCTGATTGTTTGTTACTGTGTCAGAGTATAAACACAGTCAGAGGCAGTTTTCGTGCGTGTCCACTGAGGAACATCATCTGGACCTCAGCTGTGCAGCCTCACAATGCAACAACATAAACTAACGTGTTCATCTTTAAAATATGAATTTTGACCAAATACTGAAACAGGCAGACACTTCCATCTGTCAGCTGAATCACTGATTTCTTCATCACACGTCCATAATGAACCTTTATTCAACCTTTGGTCAGTTTGTTTCCTTGTGTATGTGAATGACTTTTATTTAGATTTACTTTGTAGAGACAGACAGACATGAACAGACAGATTTCTTTCTTTCTGTTTTATTGGAGGATTTTCAGATTTAAAAACACATTAGTGTCCATACAGAGAGGACAATCATAAACCAGAACCAAAGAGCTTCTGCTGCTAAAAGCTTTGACATCTCTAACATTTGATCTTTATTTCAGTGTAAACTAGAATCAGCTTCCACTTCACCTGCTAATGATTCACTTGGTAATTTGTAACTTAAGGATGAAGCCCTTTAAACTGTTCACTCCTTCATGTGTGTGAGAGTTGTGTTTGCTGCTCTCTTACTCAGTGACATTTTGACATGGTTAAATAAAGGAGATAATAAAAAATTTAAGCTGCAAACACTGACCGTCAGCGCTTGGTCTGGATGTGTTTGAGGCATTTCCTGTGAGCAGAGTTGGGGCTCTAGCAGCTCTTGGCTGCTACATACACTGGATGACATCCTGTTGCCACTAGGTGGCACTGTGACGGTAACTGAATACTGGCAGGTAGCTGTGCTCAGGTTGGGACTCATCAAATGAGAGGTTTTGGGCAAACTGAACAATTTGTAAATTACAACAACTTAAAATTTCATAGCGAAATATTAAAATTCACCACGGTGCCACAGAAACACCCTCCAAAAACTGAAGAGCCTGGCACATGAGATTCTCCAGGGTCTTCAGACAACTGATTAAATACGAAGCTGATCTGTTAAAACTCGAGGAGGAGTTTGTTAAAGTATGCCTGGAATTAAAGTGTGCCTTCTTGGACAGAGCTCTGTTGAGAAGGATTTTAATCTCAGGGAATTTTCTGTTAAATAAAAGTGAAATAAAGAAAATTTTTAAAAAAGACGGCAAAATGCAGTTCAAAATGACTGATTTCCTGCTGGGTTTGGGGCATGACTCCAGGAGGCTTTTTTGCACATGTATGTTCTGAAATTGATGTATTTATTAAATACATTGTGTTTATATATACAGAGATCTCAGAATATTGTATTTCTCATTAGCTTTATGTGACGAGCGTGTCTGAAAACAGAGAAGCAGCTCTGCTGACTCAACAGGGCGCGACTGAGACTCGTGTTGTCTTTGTTTCATTGTTAGGAGCAGAGCGGAGCTGCTTTTGGGAAACCCACCCAGCCGGGTCAGTGTCAGGGGATCATCGGATGACTCGCTGACTGTAAATCTCCAACAGAGTTTGGAGCTCACACCAGTTTACAGACAAAGAGAAAGAGATAGGATGGGAGATAAAATGATGAAAATGATGAGGAAAACAAGAGCACAGCCACACCAACAATACAGGATGTTATTACAGCAGAGGGTCAGAGAGAAACTTCCCCATCAGATACGATCTGTCATTTCTAGAATACAACAAAACAGAAAAGCTCCAAAATAAATGAGGCCCCAACACCGAAAGTCAACCTAAAGGTCTAAAACACAAGATTTCAAATCCATGATTCCCAAAGTCCAAAACCCTGATGGAGCCTTTCCTGGTTCAATGTTCACACGCTGTCAGTAATGGTGCTGTGGGGTCAGCTGTGCATTAAAGGTGGTGTTTGATTGGTCTGAAATATTCTTATCTTGTTACGGTGGTCTGAAGTCATATTTTGTGACATGAGTGTAACTGAATCAGGGTCGGGGGGTGCTGTGCTCAGGCGTGCCACCCCAGCTGTATCCGCTATCAGGTACTTTCCTGGGGGGAATGGGGGATCTAATTAAAGCCAAATCACATGAATCTGGGTGGAGCAAGAAGCCAGAGAAAATACTGCTGGCCTCATTGCTGGCATACATGCCATTGGTGACCTCATCCTTCACCTGAATCCACACCCAGTCCCCCCTCAGCAGGTGAAGGACGACCGACTGTGAGGTGGTCCCTAACTGGCTGGCCTCCGTAGTTTTCACAACCGGCATGAAGTTATGAAAGAGGCCGATTTTCAGGACCTTATCGAAGACGGTGACGTGGAAACTGAAGACGTAGGTGCCGTTGATGGGGGCGATGTAGATGCCATTGCTGGGGTTGTAATTCCCCTGGATGTTGTAGAAAACATAGGAGAAAACCACGGGGGTGTTGGGTGGGGGGAAGCTGGACATCAGGCCTGCAGCAAAGGCTGACTGGATACTGGGCATGCAGGAACCAGGAGGACCCATCATCCCTATGTGCCCCATGTCGCCCTTTATCCCCTGTGGCCCTCTTTGCCCCATAGGTCCCATCGTTCCCTCGTCACCTTTGACTCCTTTGCCCCCTTTTTCCCCTTTACTTCCATCTACTCCGTCTACACACTTACACTCCCCCTGCGGCCCCAGCTCTCCTTTCTGACCCACAGATCCAGGCACACCAGATGCCCCAAACTCTCCCATCTCACCCTTTACACCTTTGGGACCCGGCATCCCCAGGGCACCAGGCAGACCTCTGGATCCTGCAGGGCCTATTAAACCAGGGGGTCCTGGGGGTCCCGGGATGGACTTGCAATTATCTGGACAGACACCATCATCTCCTCTAGGACCTGGATCCCCCTGAAGACCCGCAAAACCTTGTTCACCTTTTTCACCTGCAGGTTAACAAAAGCAGGGTCAGGACGAGATCTGAGGCCTGACGGGCTGACGTATCTGATGACTGCCTCATCGCTCACCTTTGAAGCCCTGGACTCCTCTGAGTCCTGCAGGTCCCTGAGGTCCGAGGTATCCCTTACCTCCATCATCACCTTTCTGTCCTAAAGTTTGAACACACAACAGATGAAGTCAGATGAAACACAAGTAGAGTGGTAGCTAGAAGCAGCAGTGAGGAGGCTGTAAGAGGAAAACACTTTTTTCTTACTACAGAAACTCTTCGTGGTGAAATTATGCATTTTTTTTAGACACAGTGAAACAGGGTCAAACTTCATGCTTTTATAATTTCCACTGCTTGTAAAGGACGAAGCAAACTGATCGCCTGGTAATTTAACTTCTGCCTCTTAAAGCAGTGTTCAGGACTACTACATGTAACCATATTTTTTAACAAGAGCTAAATTCTTGACAGGTGATAGGCAGGAGTTTATGTTCCTCTTTACTCTCTTGGTAAATAAAAAAAAAAACACTATAGACAGACTAAAAATGGAAACCAGAAAGCTTCCAGCACCAAAAATCCCTCTCCTACAGACTCCAGATATTCATATTTGAGATATTTTTTGATTGGCTATGACAGACAAACACAGAGACACAGTCTGAAGATCATCTGTAGACATTTTTGAGGAAAGTAAAATAAAATAAAATAAAATAAAATGGGGATCAATTTTGGACTTTTAAATGTATTTTAATAAGTGCTACTGTTATGACCTCCCTCATGGCTATTTATGCCACACAAAGTAATAGATAAACAATTAAATGACAGAAAAGTTCCTGTTTTTTCACGACTTACGATATAATTTTTATACAGTAGTGAACTAAAAGAAAAAAACAGGATTTTATTTCCTGTGAATTAACAAACACGTTCTGTTAATAATTACAGGACAGTGTGGGCAGTGAGCTACCAGAACTGTTTCTGTGATTCTACACATTTATTTCTTACAGTTTAAGCCCAAACAGTTGTGCTTTCTTTTACCACAGCAGCTTTTCTTTATCATGTGGAAAAACTGAGATG
>VUQS01028458.1:6228-17717 GCA_015108495.1 Heterochromis multidens | reverse complement strand
AATGAAGACAGTATTTTTTTTTGTTTTGTTTTTTTTATTTCGATCATGTAAACAATATACAGAAAATCCTTTAGGAAAGAAAAAATACACTCCAATATCGCTCCACCTATTCTGATTCAGTTTATGTATTGAAAAGGAGTGGGAAGAAGTGCACACTTATTTAATCTCAGCCCTTCTCCATAAGTTATCAGTTAGCATTTATTCAGCTTCCTTATTGATATACCTCAGTAATAACAATAGACATATTTCTAATAACACAGAATATATAGACTATGTAAAATACAAATTATTATCATAGTATTTTGTAATGTAATAGTGATTTTTAACAATTGTAATGGTAATAAGTGATTATATAATAAATCCCAATCTATAAAATAGCTATAAATCAATACAGCTGTTATGTTTTCATGTCTTAGACAAGACATCATATTGTGTGATAACAAACGTTGTAAAACCCAAACAAGCTACGTCCAGATGAACAGATTCAGCTTTTTGGGATTTTTTTATCTGGATTATTGAGCATGCATCAAGAGAGACTAAAAAATACACTCGCCATGCTCTCTGACACATTTAATTAGGATTAATCATCCATTTATTAATGTCAGATAGGCTGTTTATACACTCTAATTAGATCTGTAGTTTAAAATTTGGTATAGACACTTATTTATGAGGGAATTATTTTTAATTATCAGGCCAAAATTGATCCAAACCATAGTGTGAAGGCATGAAATATTCAGTATGTAAATATCGTGGAGTAGGATTATAAAGTAACATAACAGAAATAAAGCAGAACACCATAAAACTATATTTCATTAATGTAATTAAGTAATTGTACTAAATTACATTCCTACTGGTCCAATCCACGCTCTCATCCAATGGACATTTTGTATTGTAAGATTAAAAGTAGTCCAATGGCCCTGATCATATTTGAGGTGGGGGCCATCCCTGTCCTGCTTTTTCAAAAGATCCACCACATAGAGGGCGGGCCCACAGTCACTGCTCACCAATCACACGCTGCCTCTTGCAGCACTTCTGACCAATGGGAGCGTTCTGTGTGTGTGACGCTGACCAATCACATTCGAGAACACTAGCTTTTTGAAAACGTTGTGGCGGCCGAGGAAGTTCGAGTTTACAAGATTGAGGTTTTCACGCTGTAAAGTTAACACTGGTTTTGCTTCACTACAATGCAGGTAATTTGATATTTATACACGGATAGCGACGCGGCATGGGGCAACAGTCGATAACAATTTAAACTCAGAATATAAAGTTTACGTAGACGTAAATTTGGGCTCACTTTGGCTAAGCTTGTGTTTGGTAGCTACCAGCCAACTAACGTGTAACGTTAGCGCGAGGTAAAAAGATCACAGTTCATATTGTATGGACGAGGCAGGACTGAAGAGCGTGTTTTATTTAAAGTAGATCAACACTGAGTTGTACTGCAGCTGTTTTAACCAGCAGAGGCTGAACCTTGTTTGTTTTTGTTTTTTTTTTTCTTTTAACGCTTAATTTAAATGTTCCAGTCTGCACAGCCAGCTGTGTTGTCCATGATATCTCTTTATTTTACACACTGCTTAATAACTTGAAGTGCCTGTTCTCCATGTTAAAGACAGTTTAGGTTAGAGCCTGACATGAAAAGCTGTTTAATGAGTGTAATCAGAATATGTCTATAACATGAACATCAGAATGCATTTTATAAGTGATCTATTTAGACATCAGGTTAATAACAAAGAGTTTGGAAATCTGTTCTTAGAGCTGTAGGTTAAAGATAAACAGGACGAGCCATGAGATACAAAGTGTGCCTCAATCTCTTGCTTGCTTCCCTCCAGTCATTGTCTAAAATGAGTATAACTTAAAGCTAGTTTAGTGAGTTGTATTTATTTCTTTACAGAATAAGGAAAATTACGAGCCCAGGGGTGTCCCGAGACCGGTAAGTAGTGATAATATGATTCAGCTTGGACTGAAGTGTTGTTAAAATGCTGAAAGTCACTTTTAAACACATCGAATGAATGAATCACTTATGGCTGTGTTTTTGTTTCAGTTTGCCACCCCGAACCTGGCAGGTCCTCAGCGAGTTCTGGTGAAGCAACGAGTAGAGACAGTCAAAAATACTGTCACAGGTAAGTCTTTCCTCCTCGCATGCAGATGACATTGAGGCCAAGGTTATTATAGTTAACTAAAACCAAATTAAAACTAGATATGAAAAAAATAAGCAGAAAATAACAATAAAGACTAAAGTTTTTTAAAAAAATGGACTGACTGATCCTTATATAGCGCTTTTCTACTTTAGCTGAGCACTTAAAGCACTTTATAAAATGAAAAACAGATAAAAATGATTTTGTAAATCTGGAAAACGAACTAAAATTTATTGAGACTCTGTATCCCTATGAGACCGAGAGTCAACTGCTTTCAAAGAGTTCTCTGTTTTTTTTTTTTTTATTGTAAGAACTATACTGATATTCCTAAATATTGCCTCTGGCATATGTCGTTAATACAGTAATACTTAAAACGACTAAATCTGAAACTAATAAAACTAAACATTTTTAAGCAATAAAAAATAAACTGAAATGAGCAAATCCACTCTGGAAAGTAACTGAAACTAAGTTGAATTAAAACAAAAAGTCAAAACGACATTAAAAATAAATAGTAATTGTGTCATTTTTAGGTCCTGCGAGAGAATGTGTCAGCGCGTCTTCCAGCTCAGCTTCAAAGTAAGTGTACTCACTAGTACTACCTAAGACTAGTTATATATTCCTAATATATGTTGTCTGTGTCCTGATTATTCTGGCATTCTGAGTATTTAAATGATCTTTTGTGGGTTTATTTCAGGAAAATTTCCATTGATGATTTCGACATCGGTCGGCCACTTGGAAAGGGAAAGTTTGGAAACGTCTACCTTGCAAGAGTGAAGAAGCTGCAAGCAATTGTGGCGCTGAAGGTGTTGTTCAAGTCTCAGATGGAGAAGGAAGGCGTGGAGCATCAACTGAGGAGGGAGATCGAGATTCAGGCCCATCTTAAGTTAGTACCCTGCTTTTTTTATTTTATTTTATCTCTTTTGTCTTTGTGTTGAGCAAAATTTCCTGCAAAGGTTCTCTGCTTTCTTCTAGGTCATCTTAAGCACTCTTGAGTTTGCAATCAAATGATTACAAACACAAGTTAAACCAGTCAACACAGGATGTGTTATAGTTTATTACTCACAGTGTTCTTGTGCTCATCAAAAAAGAAGCACCATGATATATATTCATCTAAACATACAAATAACCTTTTGTAGAATTGTATCATTTATTTTAGGGAAATCATAACCTGTGTCCTGTAATCCACACATTTTTTGGCAGGGTATGTGCTATCCTCTGCTGTCTGTTACAGGGACAACTGGTCACAAAATGATCACAAAATGCCAGATAAAAGCTGAGAGCTGTGGATTTCATATATCTAAATATCTGAGCAATTGAAAAAGTATAATGTTTCATTGCTGGAGTCGTTTACTCTATTTTATCTGAACACAACTAATGCGACACTGAAGAATTTCATTAATGTTTGAGCTGAATAACCAATGATTCAGATGTATAATGCATCTGGGGTCAAGATACACAAACAAACGGGCATGTTTTCAGTGGTTTCTCTGAGCAGATACTGTATAGATGCATTAATTGAATTCTTAAACACAAAGCCTGCTCAGATTTGGTGCATTTAGCACGCTGATTTAAATCTCTTCTGCTTCATTTGCTTAGGCATCCGAACATCCTGCGCTTCTATAATTACTTCCATGATCGTAAGAGGGTGTTTTTAGTGCTTGAGTACGCCCCACGTGGTGAAATGTACAAAGAGCTTCAGAGATGTGGCAGATTTGATGATCGGCGTACTGCCACGGTAAGAACTGAACCAGACTTAATAATTGTAGGACACAAATTTGCAAATATATACTGTACTCTGAACAATATAAACAATGAGACCTGATTGTCCTACAGTGAAGTTATAATCTGATGCTAGCCTCTTTAAAATTCCAGTACATGGAGGAGATATCTGATGCACTAATGTATTGCCATGAGAAGAAAGTAATTCATCGTGACATCAAGCCTGAGAATCTTCTTCTCGGTTATCGTGGAGAGCTGAAAATTGCTGATTTTGGTTGGTCTGTCCACGCACCTTCTCTAAGGTGAGGAACCACACTGTCACCACCGCACTTTGTTTAAGATGCCTGTTCACCGCTTCCCTGCTCACCTCGTTTTAAACCTTCCCAGACGTCGCACAATGTGCGGGACACTGGACTACCTTCCTCCTGAGATGATTGAGGGACACACCCACAGCGAGAAGGTGGACTTGTGGTGCATTGGCGTCCTCTGCTACGAGTGCTTAGTCGGCAACCCACCGTTTGAAACTGCAAGCCATTCAGAAACGTACAAAAGGATTATGAAGGTTGGTGTTTGTCTCTTGGTGTGTAATGCACTCAGTTAAATCTAATAATTAAGTCACATGTTTAAAATTTGAGAGGAATGTCTGCAAGAAGCTGCTTTAATTGTACAGTTTGTGAGAGAAACCATTCAGGTATCAGTCTAGTCGAGTGTTGCTTTACTTTTACTTTGTACTGAAAAACCTACCAGAATGTAAAGGGAAAAGTCTGGTAGGTTTTTCATTACTTCTTCAGGGAATGTCGTGTCGTACACAAGAAAATTTACAGGCCAAACTTCTTTAGCATTATTAAAACCAATTTTAGTACACTCACTTTGAGTTTTACCTCAAAGACTGAGCTGACTTTGTCTACTGAACACAGTAGTATTAACAGGAGTCACAACCAAAACTTTAAAATTAAGATCAGTTTGTTCTGAATCTGTTCTTATTGTGAATAAGAAAAGTAACTGATCCAACAGATGCGGATGACTTGGGAGGGTACAACATTGGCTGGTCATTCCTTCCACACATTTTAGAAAATGCATACAAATATTTTTATCTATATATTTAATTACCTGGTTAGAAATTCTTAAAATGACATGTTTTACTCCCTCTCCACCGAAAGATTTCCACATTACAATTGTGTAAGTTGTCTGTTGGGTCAGGATTGGTTGCTAAACTCTAGTTGTACTATCACAAATCCCATTCATTGGATTACACTTTAACAATTTTAGGTGCCTTCAGAGACACTTTCCAGCTTCAGCCATCCAGTGTCAAACTACCAACATAACACAGTTTTGTTTAATAAAACTCAAACATTCATGAGAAGTAATGACACAAACTTTTTTTAAGTGCAAGGAAACTTTAACTATAATTTGATTAATTAGTTGAAAATTTGGTCTTTGTGGTATTTTGTCATTGTTTTTCCTAACTTGACTGGGTCATTACATCATTGCTGTCATTATTGGAGTATGATATATCAAGTGTCAATCAAAGAATCAATACATGGGTATTAACTCTATGAATTTCTGGTTGGTGCATCATTAATACATTAATTACATTAATACAAGCATACTAGACTGTACCTAGCATGTGAGTCAGTTTATACTTTAAAGAATCTTAGTGTTCCCTGTGCTGATAAATAAATCAAACCTTTGTGTTTGCAGGTGGATTTGAAGTTCCCTAAAATTGTCTCTGATGGCGCCCGAGACTTAATCTCCAGACTGCTTCGCCACAACCCCATCGATCGCCTCCCGCTACAGAGTGTCATCGACCACCCGTGGGTGCATGCCAACTCTCACAGGCTCTTGCCTCCAACCTGCCCTGTCAAGAAATCCTGATTCCCCTCCTGGCGAGCCTGCCCACCTGCCTCTGATGGGTCTTTTATCCCTCTGCAAGAGACTCTGGCCCAGCATGTTTTGATTTCACTGCCATGGGCTTCAACTGCCATTATTTTGGAACATTTTATACATAAGAAGGGTTCAGATTATTATATTATACATGACAAAGATAAACAGCAAACCCTGAGAACCTGCAAATGTAGAGAATCTTTCACTTCTTTTGCTTTAAAATGACCACAGTTAATCAGCTTTTGCTGTTTATTTGTCTATTCATGCATACCCTCTTTTTTTTTTTTTTAATGTACAGTGAGATGTCCTTATCTATGTATAGTGCTTTCTCTAGAAGGGTATTTTTATTGTTATTTCTTTACTTTTTAAAATGGACACAGCTTTGTTTTGGATTTCTGTCTCAGATGGTGCTGACACCAAAATACTACTGTTAGACTGCCTCGTTTATATTCGTGAATAGTTTACGCTGAAGACTTTGGGGCTTGTGTGGGAAAGCAATTTAAGCAATTGTAATTTCCTTCCTGTACTTCTACTTTCTAATAAATATTGTAAAAAGGATTTGTTTGCATCTAATGAGTAATTGATCATGTAGAGGTTGAAACTGGCTGCTTTGCAAACCTAAGGGTTATATTAAGTGGTTAATGAGACTGTTTACAAAGGCGGGTACAACTTTATGGATGTTTTATATTTATTCGAGGTCACAGACTTCTGTCAAGTAAATTAACGCAGACTCATTCACGCAGTTACAGTTTTGGTCAGAATGCACTCATCATGAGCATCAATGTCATGGGAATTTTGGGCTTTTAATGATTTCTTTAAACTGTTCTTTATCCAGGGTGGAATGATTGCACAGCATACATCTTTAATGACTAAAAAAAACAAAACAAGAGTTGGGTGCAAAAATTTTGAATTTATTTTGGATTTTCTCTGATCCACACAGGATCAAAAGTATACATACACCCCCACTAATATTTGGTTAAAGTTGCACCTTGACCAGATGCTTTTGGTAGTCATGAACAAGCTTCTGTCATATTTCTGGTTGGATATTTGACCATTCTTCTTGCTAGAATTGGTAGAGTTCACTTAAATTGGTTGTTTTCCTAGCACAGACCCAGCTTTTAAGCCTAGGCCACAAATTCTGCTGACTTGAAGTGAAGCTGAAGAATTTAGAGGTAATCCTCCTTCATTATTCCATCCACTTTGTTTAATGTACCAGTTCCACTGGCAGCAAACCAGCCCCAGAGCATGATGCTACCACCACCTCACTTGACAGCTGGTTGTGTTCTTAGGTTTGAAAGCCTCACCTTTACTCCAAACATATTTCTCATCATTGTAACCAATAACTTTGTCTCGTCTGACCATAAAACTTTTCTCCAGAAAGTATTTGGCTTGTCCATGTGGGCGGCTGTGAATTTCAGTCGAACTTGAAGGTGTTGATTTTGGAGCAGGGGCTTCTTTCTTGGTCAGCACCCTCTCAGTCCACGGCGATGACTCCAGCAGTTTCTAGTTCATCGCAGACTTGAGCCTTGGTGAGTCCTGGGTTGTTCCTGAACATCCCAAACAATTTTCTCTCATCTGAGGGTGACCGTTTGGGTCTTCTTCCAGACCTTGGCAAAGTGGTGACACATCTGAATAACTTGTACTTATGTACAGTTGTTTGAAGTGATGATCTTGGAATCTGTAGTTTTTTAGAAATGGTTTCAGTATTTTAATATTAATATTTGACCCTGTGTGGATCAGAGAAAATCCAAAATAAATTCAAATTTTTCTTCTTGTTTTATGAA
The DNA here is from genome assembly GCA_015108495.1 of Heterochromis multidens. Lineage (NCBI taxonomy): Eukaryota > Metazoa > Chordata > Actinopteri > Cichliformes > Cichlidae > Heterochromis > Heterochromis multidens. The sequence continues at coordinate 10,198 of VUQS01028458.1, read as the reverse complement.
GTCATTAAAGATGTATGCTGTACACTTATTTGGACAGTTAAACTGCATGCACAGATTGCCAGATTTATCACGTCTAAAGAAGAAGAAGAAACTGTTGAAAATTGCAATTTTTTTTTTTTTTTTTGCCCCAAGGAAGGGTTTTAAAAAAACCTCAAATCCACCCTCGGAAACTATTTCCCCATACATTTAAATACAGAACACATTGAATGCCTGTGTTTCCTACAATCTGTTAGTTGTTTGTTTAAATCAGGTCCCCCACAGTAGTTTTATCACACGGTAGCGTGGCCGAGCGGTCTAAGGCGCTGGATTAAGGCTCCAGTCTCTTCGGGGGCGTGGGTTCGAATCCCACCGCTGCCATTACTTTTGTTTTCACATATTCTTCCTCTCGTTTCGTATTAACGGTCCATATCTTACGTTTCATTATTTTTTTTTGTCGCGTGTGAAATTATTCCTAAGTTATAAGATGAGCGACCTAACTTAAGCTGTTAACGTTGACTGAAAGCACTACTGATCATTAACCGTTACCGTTGAAATAACTCTGTTTGAAACACCAGCAGTTTCGTTGCTAATTAAGTTATTCGGAAACACTAATTACACACATTACCTGCAAACGTCAGGGTTTGAACATACCTTGCAGTAAAGTGTTCAGTGTACCTAGTTATATCGGCTAAGGTGCAAAAAACATGACAGATAACTAATAGTTAGCTCAATACAATTCAGTAGCTGTATGCTTCGGTGAATATCATAACGTTCATGAAAAATGGAGAAAGTGTACCAACCAGAGCTCTTAGGATTTTAAACTTTAATAAAATAATAACCAATTTAACGTAAATGCTAAATATTTATACCCCGACGCTTTTATTTTGGTATGATAAGCGTCCCTTTAGAGTTTTTCCGGTTCAACTGAAGCGGCTCGGGTTTTCTTTTGACAGGACGCACGGCCTTTCCGGGTCACCCTTGCTTCTAACTTCACAAACCTTAAACAGAAAGCTGGCGCACTCTAGTCGGATTTTACCTGATGTATTGTCAGCCTTATCGCTTTTAGTCACCAAATTTTAAACCAGCTACATTGAGACATGGCTGGTTTACCACCGGGAGACCCGCAGCTGGTCTCAATGATCGTAAATCATTTAAAAACGCAGGGACTCTTTGATCAGTTCCGGAGGGACTGCCTGGCAGACGTCGATACAAAGGTAAGCACTGAAAGCATGCTCATAACGGCATTAGACGGCTTTAATAGGTGTAAAGTAACTGCCCATGTGTAGAGTTTAGTTTAGGGAACTATTTCTTGTGCTTTATCTGTGTTTTTGTTGGAGATGTTTTGACACTGGGGTCTCAGCTCGGCTACAGAAGCTACCCACAGCACATCCAGCTACGTCACCCTACCACTAACATCCTCTCTATCACACATCTACATCCATGCATCTTCTCTGTGGTCTTCCTTTGTCTCCAGTACACTTAACCTGAGCTGTGCCTCTGATATACTCATTTCTAATCGTGCCCATCCTGGTCCTTCCCGTCTTTAACTCTACCACCTCCAGCTCCACCTTCTCTCTTTTTGCCAGCGCCACCATCTTGAAACCATACATCATAGCAGTATGGTTTGCATGCAGCTCATATCAGCTGTCAAGCATGGTGGTGGAGGGGTGACGATTTGGGCTCATTCTGCAGCCACAGGACCTGGGCACCTTGCAGTCATTGAGTTGACCGTGAACTCCTCTGGATAAGAAATTATTCTAGAGTCAAATGTGAGGCCGTCTGTCTGACAGCTAAGACTTGTGCAACAGGACAGTGATCCCAACAAGCAGAAGGTTTAACATCTCGTAAACCTCCCCTTTCACTCTCGCTGCTATCACAGATCACCCCTGACTCTCGTCTCCACCCTGCCTGCACACTCTTCTTCACCTCTCTTGTGCACTGTCCATGCTTTGGATTTCAACTTGTATATGGACGATTTTTCTAAAACACTAAACAAGCAGAATACTGGATATGTGATGGGGGAGAGTCTTATTAATCATTTGTATGTATGCTGACGATTTGGTTGTCTTGTCTCCTTTTAGTGCTGGCTTGCAGCAGCTGCTCAGGATCTATGGTTTGCAGTGTGATATTGAATTCAATTCATATCTTAAAGACCTCATAGTTTCATACTATTCCATTTTGCTCTCAGAGTGCAGGCTTACCTGTGGTTCCCAGAGTTTCTAAAAGTAGAATGAAGGGCAGAGGCTTCAGCTGTCAGGTTCTGTGCTTGTGAAACCATTTCCAGTTTGGGCTCAGGGGACAGACACCCTCTCTGCTTTTAAGATTAAGTTAACTTTACTTTTTTGATAAAGCTTATAGAAAAGGCTGCATCAGATGACCCTGAGCCATGTGTTAGTTTTGCTGCTATAAGCTCAGGCTTCAGGGGGACTGCCCATGATGAACTGAGCATTTCTTCTCTACTCTACTGCTGCCATCGCTAAATTAAAGACAGTTTATTCACTAAAGGACTTAGTTATCCCTGCCTTTGTCACCTCTTGGCTGGACCACTGCAATTCCCTGTATATAGGATTGTCCAGTTCCTCTCTCTCTTTTGCAGATGGTTCAAAATATAGCTGTTTGACTCTTGTAAAAATTGTATTATTTGTTTTATAAAGCCCTTCGTGGATTAGCTCCACAGTATAGTATCTCTTAATTCCGTATTTTGCCTCCAGGTCACTGAGATGATCATGCCAAGAACTTCTCTCAGTGCCACCTAAAAACTCAAGGCGACTGGGCCTTTGCAGTTATTGCTCCAATGCTCTGGAATAGTCTGCTTCCCCACACAAGAACCTGTTCAACAGCTGAAGATTTTAAATCAGCTCTAAAGACCTACCTGTTTTCAGCTGCTTTTAGTCAAGTCTGAGGTCCCTCATGGTTTGGTCAAACTCACTATAAATGTTTTCTGTTGCTGTTTTATTTTGACAGTTTTTACCATTATTAGAATGTAGTTATGTTTTTATTCTTATTTTTTGACTTCTTTTTTTAAATTATTATTCTTATTATGTTGTTTGTTTATGTGAGTTCTGTGTTTGTAATTGGGTTCTTGAGACCTGGATTACAAATGACTGTACCTGCAAAGCACTTTGGGTCAGCTTCTGTTGTTTTAAAATGTTCTATATAAATAAATAAATAAATGGAATTTACTTGCTGGTCAACTTTTATCACTCTCACAGTTTGTGTTTTGTCCTGATTCTCTCCATTTCTTACTTCTTTCCCTTCACCCTCCAACCACTGCTTATGCCCGAACACCAAATGCCAACTTTTAATATTAGCTTTATTTCGTTTTCAGCATTTAATGTGCATGTGCAGTAATGTTTGTGCGTGTGTGTGTCTGTGTGGGATATTTGTAATGGAAACATTAAAATCTTTTACAGCCGGCCTACTTGAATCTGAAACAACGAGTGGACAACTTTGTCTCCAATCACCTCTCCAATCACACATGGAGCCCTCATTTGAACAAAAACCAGCTGAGAAACAACATCAGACAGCTTGTCCTGCAGTAAGTGAGACATGGTATTCCTTCTGTTTCTGGCTTGTTGACATTACTCAAACTTACAGCAAACCTTGTCTCTTAGATCTGGGATGCTGGAGCAAGGAGTGGACAGGATTGTGGCCCAGGTGGTTGATCCCAAAATCAACCATATCTTTAGGCCGCAGGTGGAGAGGGTCGTCCGTGAATTTCTGTCCCCAGGCAGCTGCTCTGAGGAGCCACCGGCCCCTCTGCCTTCAACAGAGACCAAACCAGACAGCATCATTCCTGAGCAGGGTACACAACATTTTATGATTTTCATCAGCTGTAAATGTCATGTTTGATTGTATGTCATTCTAACTTTGATTAATGAAGAAATTTTTTTTTTTTTTTTTTTTTTTTTTTTTTTTTTTTTTTTTTTTATATTTTTTTTTTTTTTGGTTTTCTTTTTTTTTTTTTTTTTTTTCTTTTTTGGTTTTTTCA
>VUQS01028457.1:0-16503 GCA_015108495.1 Heterochromis multidens | reverse complement strand
ATCTGTGTTTAAACACAAGGTGCTTAACTGTGTCTATCTGTTTATCTGTATCTAAACAGGAGGTGTTTTTGTTATGCACAGCACTGACTTGTCACCCATATTTTGGACGTGCTTAGATTGTAACACTCAAACACTTTAGTGCCAATAAAATACAGGAAAATAAACTTGAAGTACAAAATAAAAATGCTCCAGGTCATGTTTCCTTCTTAATAGCATGAAAGACATGTTAGCTCGAATGCTGCCTGTGTAGACAGCTGAACTGATTAAAACAGAACTGTCTGTTGTCATGCATGCATGTCATGGATGATTGAAAATGCAGCTGAAATGCTTTCTATGTAAATACAGTATTAAAGGGTTACAGGTACACATTTCACATGGCTACATACACAGAGTCACAGTACAAGTTTTGCAATTACAAAAGTTTGATTTCTTTAAATGTGCAAAGAGCCTGTCCCAGAGATTGAGTCTGAAGTTCATCTGCAATTTTCAGTACGATATAGAAGTGTATAAATTATGCAGTTTTTTACCTATCTAATCTGCACATGCATTTATACGGAAGGTTTCTTATCACTGCCTCACATGTGGGTACATTAATCTTGACAGTCATGTGACTGGGCCCACAAAATTCTGGCACACACAATAAAGCCATCATGGCATCATATAAATGTCTCTAAGAATCTGTTTATACCTACATCATGTGCAATATAAGGAATAGACTATAAATTGGACGTGAAAATTTACCTCAGTGTAGTATATTCTTTATACGATATGAAATCTTGTTCTGAAATTGCCAGGAGGGAAGGGACAAAAGGAGGGGAAAAAACTGTTATCATATAATGTGAAAATAACTTTAGGTCTACTTAAAGTTTTAAATGTAAGCACTGACAGGTTTCATTAAGAGACTATATGACACTCTGTTTCACCCACTGTCACCTTTGCAGACATTTTTTCAACCCACTGAGTAAAGCTTTACGTAACAAAAATATGATGAGTGACAGTGTTTCCTGTTCTTGTTCAGTAATCTTTTGAAGTTTTTTGTGTTTTTTTGTTTTGTTTTTTTGATTGTCTCAGTTGATGTCTTTGTAGATGAACTATTTATCCCAGCAGCTGAAAATGTGCATGACATGTAGATAAGAACAAGTTGACTGCATCAAAGTGTGGGATAAAAGCTACTATAAGGACTGATACTCTTACTTATGAGTCTAGGTAAATTGTTAGGTGTGTCAACTGTGCACCACTCTGCACAGCACTCTGAAAAATGGACCAATTATCAGATCAACCCCTTGATGCTTATGCCCTGTGATTTTTTTTTTTTTGTCTTTGGTTTTTTTTTCCTGATCTGTCACCTTAGTGGTTAAGGTCAGAATGACTTTCCCAACCAGTTAACACTTCCATGAGACTTTCTATGGCTGTAAAGGTCACAGTATTTATGATACTAATTGAGATATCAATTTTTCTGACAGTCTCCTCCCCCTCACGTGCCCTCAGAAACTATGACCATGCTTCCACACAGTGAACACAAAACATCATTAGCATCCCAAGGAACTGGCACAAGGATTACAGCTGAAGTTGCATGATACGGTTGATGTAGTGCATGACCTTGACAAGAAGGAACCAGATGGCTCACCAATAACAAACAATCAGGGACTGAACATATGTTTGCATCATGACCTGAATCTGGAGACACGCCAAGAAAATTATTTTTCTTTGAAAAGTCTTTTCTTTTTTTTTTACTGTCAAGCTTGTTTCAAAGGAAAGGAACTCTGCTAGGGAGATAACCTGTAAATACAAAGTGAAAGATCAAGAATAGTGGGGTTCACACTCTGTTTTTAGCATCCTTTTTAGCTAAGGGGAACCCTCAGTGACGTAGGTGTACTGTGACTGCTCCAGGTGCAATTATGTGTTGATTGGCTGAACAAATGAATGCAGCACTGACACTAAAACAATGTAAACACTGGCAAAATGGTAGCCATGAAAACATCACCTCTTAATGTTAGTTTAAAAAAATAGAACAAAACACAAAGAAATGATCAGAAATGAGCCTATATGCAATGGAGGAATTCCAAAAATACAATGTAAATGTGACTCCTCTGTGCAAAATACAAAAACATTTGCTAGCAGTTCTCTTTAGCTTGCTCCATGGCATTAACCACACAGCAAAGCAAAGATGAAGAGGGGCAGAAACAGGATTACAAGGAAACAAAAGAATACAAATAAGAGGTGACGCTGTATTACCTGCAGCTGGCTGCCTTTTACATTACTTCAGAGTTGCAATTGGCCTTGTAAATGCAAACATGAAAAAAAGGCTTCTAAGGTTTTTAGTTCCCAAATGGACATCCAGTAAGCGAGTACTTACCTACAGTTAATCCACAGAACTGTCTTGTCCAAAAACAACTATTTATTCAGTGTCAGTGAACTTGCTAAACCTGTTCTAAAAGTCACATTTGCAACTCTGCCAAATCTGATACAAATCTGATATGAACTAAAATAAAGTGAGACAAAGCTACATTTTAGCCACAGTGGTAATAAGCAGTCTCCTCACTGAACCTGCCACAAAAGGAAAAAAGAAAAAATTTTAAAAAACTTGAGCATTAGTTCAGTTAAAATCAGCCAGTTCTGGTAGATCAGCTGATCTCAACGCCAACGCCACATAAGCTGATGAAGCAGCTGATGACCTTCAACACATCCACGCTGCTATCTCATATCAGGCGTGTTACTTAAGCTGCTTTAGCCTGCCCACACTTGTTGCACATCTGCAAGCTGCCTTTCAACCTCCTCCACCCCAACTCTTTGTTCCATGCTGTCTTCCCTTCCTCTGAATTTCAATGTATGCACATGGAAGGGTGCAGAGATGCTCTTTTCCTGCCTTATGCATTCAATTTTTGAGTGTGGAAGTGTTGGGAAGTCCCAGAACCAAGCCATGCCTCTTCTTTTCACTGTAGTACCCCCGACTGAAATGGCTGGGGTAACATTTTATAACTGTCACAATCTAGTTAGTCGTGATCATACTGACAGTGTTTTTTTTTTTTTTTACTCTAAGTTTTGAGACCAGATGATTTGAATGGTGTGAATGCAAATCCTTGAGTATATGTTGGATCTTTATCTTTTATAAGTTTTATGTTTTCTGAGTTTTGCACACATTTTACCCCACAAGAATGCAGGGCACACTAACACTAACATGCTTAACAAATGGAAGTAAAATAATGTGTTTCATTATCCTACAGAATATTAATCTTTTGCCTTCATATTATTTATGTTGTATGTTGAAAGAAGAACAATAATAAATGATCAGATAATAAATTTAAAAGCTCTAAGTGGCATTAAAAGTTAATTAACTTAACCAGTTTGGAGCAGTAAAATGGTACAATCTTACCTGGGAGCAGGAATCACAAATGTCCGCAGAACTACTGTCCAGTGTACCTTGAAACTCTTGTTCTGTTCAATATTTTTCAGCATATGAGCTCCAGCTCAGCATGCTCACAAAGTGTAAAATGCAACTAGTATGTATGAGAGCTGGTATCAACATCAACTGAGGCAAGTCAAGCAAAGGTTTGCAGTACTGAACTGTCTTTGCAGCAAGTGCACAGAGCACCCGAGGGGACTGCCTTCTTGCCTCTTGTCGTGCTAGTGAGTTTTCAACCCATTTTAGGCTGTAATTCTTCCATTTAATTGGATTGTTGTAACTTTTGTAATATATAAAGGAGGAAAATGTGGGAGAAGGTGAGATTTATTGGTGTAGACCTTTAAAGCCCACAATAATGACTTGTATTTTTGAAACAGTCCTACCACTGTATATGGATATGCTCTCAGAAACATAAAAGTAGAAAGGATTCAGTCCGTTCAGAGATTACTAGCGCAATAGTTAAAGAAAACCTCCATGCATTTTATAAACTAGGCATAGTATGGTTTCACTTTATGTTCTCTTGTTATACTGCTGTTAACCTGAAACAACCCAAATTTTATTGCTCATTAGGGAAGATCATTATGCAGTAAGAGCAACAAAGGACAGAAGGAGGAAGAAAGGGCAGGTTTACTAGTCAAGATTAATTTGTTTACTTGCAACATAAAACATACCTCTGCACTGTCAGCACAACAATGTTTATTTGCAGCAGGGCAGGTGTGATAGTGCTTAGGCCTGGAAACAGGGAAGGATTGTGGAGTAAAGCAGCACCATCACTAGGGAGAGGAAAAATGGTGGTAGGTCAAATGCATCCATAGCCAGGTGTGCTAAAGCAGTGTCTCAGGAAGAGCAAGGTCTGTGGGTGAAAGGGGAGAATGTGAGAGAGCTATGAAGAAAAAGTACATTAAATTAATCATAGGTGCAGCTTGCAGTATGATGTGTTACCTTCTTCACTGGCTGCAAGCTCACTCCCAGATCTTGACTGTTGTATTCAGGAATAGTTACACTGATGCATTCTGTGTACTGTCAAGAGTTTCATTTGCACACATTCCAATACGAATATTATCTTTTATTAATCATGATATGACATATTTTAAAATAATAATTTAACTGTTAACATACTATTTGTGTCCACATGATTTTATGCACTGGACTACTGCTATCAGATTTGTAGGTAAAAGTATTGAAGATTTACAGGTGTTCCTAAAAAGTGCTTGGTGAATGTATTCTAATTAAATGGTTGTTTAAGTGCAGTAATGCTTATTTTCTAATAGTATAAAAAAATTCTGTTGATAGTGTTTTGAAAATATGTCTTATTGTCATAATGCATGGGCCTAAGCATTAACACTGAGTCAAATAGTTATAGGATTCAGCCTGTGGTAGAAGGGAATTGAGAAACTGCTTGACCCTGTTCCCCGGAGACCACACCAACATTGCCTTTTTGTTTGGTTGTTTTCTTTTATTATTTATTTATAATCTGTGTGGTTGCAAGGTTGTATTCATGTTCTGACAAGGGAAAGGGTGAAAGGTGTTGATCATTTTATTCCACCAAGCAGCTGCTTCAATGACCTTTCATAAAGCCGAATGAACTGAAACTGATGGGGATATAACTGCGCATTTTATAATTTACAAGACTGTTCATGAAGCAATCTTGCAGCAGTGAGAGGTTTGACTGTTTCCTCATGCTTGTCCATGTGAGTTTTGTCTGGTTAACTGACAGGGAATCATTTATTTGTTGCTGTACATTTTTATACATTTATCTGTCTTCATGAGCATTATAATTGATGAAAACATACAAACATTTTAAAGCAAGAGGAAAAGTAAGATAAGAAAATCAGACATTTGGATCAGACTGAGTTTAAAGATAAAAATCTAAAACAGCCAAGCACCATAGAAAGGCTGATATCTGTAATTCTAACTGTTTGACCTGTTAAAACAAAAAAGAACTTCAGTTGACATGCAGAGGCTTGATGTGACAGAAGAGGATGCAAGTGATAGGGTGACATGGAGGCAGATGATCAGCTGTGGCAATGCATAAAGCATGAAGAAGAAGAGGAAATTGATATACATGGATCCTTCTCACAGATATACAAATTAGTTTAGCTGTTTTAATATAAATTAAATATGATGATATAAAACTTTATTTTCTCATAAGCATTTGAGTCCTAAATACATAACATGCTCTACTTTTAACCAACCAGATAATGAGTCTTTCCAAGTTTAAGCACAAGAGTAAGAGCATGAGTAACAAATTTGTTTAGTGATTAAAAAAAAAAAAGCTCAGCAATCAGTAAAGTATGTCATGTTAATTTATTATTACTAATAGTCATAATAAATTCACTGACTTGCATCTGCATCATACCACAGAACAGGGTGGGGAAATCTGTCTGCTAAGCTGTCAAATATTAAAGAATCAAATCAAGCATTCAATGTCTGAGTTGTGGATTTGGAAATCACCCTTGCTTTACCTGCATATTTTCTTGCTGTATATGAATGGAGTCTATGAATTTCTGTATTTCTTGTGTCCATTAGGTGCAAGTTTATTGATCGTCCTCTGCTTCTTTCCAATATTACACTGACCCAGACATTTTGTGTCAGCTCGCATAAGCAGCTTTGCCACTAATGAGCTACTGCATCAATTGACTGCTAGATTTTATTCTAGTCTGCTGTTTCTAAACTCAAAAAGTCATATTACCTGTATTACATTAAAATACCCTGAGTGTTGACTCTGAACTTTACAGCTATAATAACTTTCTCTCTGTAAACATACGTACACACTTGAACGAGGACACTTGTTGACATAATGCATTCTGTAGGACCTTACCTTAATCTTATCAATCACACATAAACACTTACCTAATAATAAATCTCATTCTAACCCTAAAATCAAGCCTTAACCCTAAAACAGCCCTATGAATGAATGTAAGAAGTTGAGCATCATCTAAAATGTCCTAACTTTCCCCAGATGTATTCAAATCTATGGTCTAAAAGCCAAGTTTTTCTCACAAAGACAGTTGTTTAAGCACGCATACTCGTCAATCTGTTTGTTTGATTGAGGCTGCCTCGTCTTAGTATTTGAAGAGAGCTTGGTCTGTAATTCATGGTTTGTGTGACCCAAGGGAGAAAAGAGTTCTTCTAAATGCAAAAGCACAATAAATTTAATGGAATAAATTAAACTGCTCTCCTGATTTTTGAGTTTTCTACATCGCAACCTCATTCAACATTGACAGATATTAGGAATATTGAATGAACTGCAATTTTAACCATTTTTGGTATGTTAATCTTTCAATTTTGTAGTTTTTCAGAGGTATGATTAGAAAGAGATATTGTATTATTCACTGTATTTTATTCATGTATGGCAAAGATCCTACATGACTGTTGATTGACACGACTGTTTGGTAAAAACCTAATTTACATACATACCCTCTTGTGAAAAGCAGCTACTGTCTGCTGCATGTGAAAGAGGATTTAACAAAAGTCAGTAATGTCTGTGTGCACAGCAACACTCAGGTACAGGAACAGGTAGAATTTATGGTCTCCCTGAGGAAGAAGGAAGAAAGTCTTCTTTTCTGTTAGATTCATAAGCCAGACTAAATTTATTTGCTAAAGTTATTTAGAAAGGGAAACTTTTTGTGGCAGGTTTTTTTAATAGTTTGTTTTCAAAGTAAATTATTAAATTATATTGGAGAATTCTGACCAAAATAACTGAAATGTTGTTTCCTTAATTTAATTTATTTATTTATGTATTTATTGTTTTGTTTTGTTTTGTTTTGTGTGTCCATGTATACATGACACAACTGAACTAGTGCAACCACTAAAACATACCGCTGTGGTCAGAAGTTTAGATAAACTCATCGTGGGCATGAATATCATGGTAATTTGGGGCTTTTAATGATTTCTTTGAACTGTTGTTTTTTCCAGTGTGGAATGATTGTACACCATACATCTTTAATGACTTTTAAAAACAAGAATTGGGTACACAAGTTTGAATTTATTTTGGATTTTCTCTAATCCACACAGGCCTGTATACATACAGGCTCAAATGTATACATTCACCCACTAATATCTGGTTAAATGTCCCTTAGCATGCCCATGAGTGTATGGAAACGTCTGACCGCAACTATGTGTATGATATTTTAGTCAGGTAAGGCATATTTCTGCATTTTTCTTTAAATGATAATACTTTGATCATTAACCACTGGAATAATATTAGCAGCCTGTGGTGCACCAGTAGCTTTGCAAGTAACATTTGGAGGCATGATCCAAGTTTTGAGATATTTTTATTACCATGAACTTTGTCCCTCTTACATTGTAAATGTACTTGCTATTTACGTCCCCTTTAAGTCATGTGGCCTGGATGGCTGTGAATCCCCACAATATATTGCTTTTCTTTATTTTTTTCTCACCTTAGCTCAAAGTGTCTAGTGACAAAGCAAACTACTGAAACTAATTCAAATGTCTGTTTTCCTGAAGTCTACTGGGAAATTAGTGTTCTTGTGACTAATAATTTGTGCCCAGTGGCTGGTTTTATGAAAGCATCTTAATATGGACATTAACATTTGAACCCTAATGATTCTGTGCAGCATGAACTCATCAGGACATTAGACACTAGGGAGACCCCTTCAAGTTACTTGTTATGCTTATATGCTGTCATCTGTTGAATGTTGAACGAAATAAATTAGGAGATGAAACTCCTAACAGAGATGTCTGGCTTGAAAGTAATGCAAGAACAATATAAGAGCTTTTGAATACAACACCTTCTTTTTATTTTATGCCTTTAACAATGATTCATAAAGATAAACATGTTCGTATTTCTTTTATTTTTTCATTTATTTCTTATCTTATTTACCTGGCACTGCATTAGTTGGTGAAACATGGCCTCCAGTCCTTTGATTCTTTTTTGCTGCCAAGTGTAAATTAAAATGTGTCCTTGACTGGATATTTGGGATATTTTTTATATATATGTAATGTCAGCCTTATATGAAATTTAGTTCATTTCCTTGGCAAAGGCTCGAGTGCTGTGAGCTCCCACCTTCCCTTATGAATACAGAGACAGTGCAGTGACAGCAGTGTGGATCAGTAATGCAAAACGGATTGTGCAAAATTGATTTTAAAATTATGAACTCTTCCTGTAATTGACCAGCCAGCAGACCTCATTTATATATATAAAAAGGTATAGATTTATACTTGAAGTTAGTCTAAGATCATTCCTGGACTGTTTACAGCAGGTTAAAAATCCTATTTATAACTTACATATCTGTGATCTATGAATCTCAAAAGAACTTAAATAGGTGCCACCAGCCTTTTGATTCCCCCTTCTTAACCCAAGGCATAATGTTTTCCTTAAGCTAACCAAATATTTTTGGTGACTAAACCTAAATGAACCACAGCTGAAAACAATAAGTCATTAAATCCTGTTTTCTGTGCTGAAAACCTACACTTCATGCTGCTGTGGAGTTACATCACTTTTAATACTTCCTTATTTAGCCATACACATTTTTTAAATTGATGCTAAACAAATACACTGAAATGTGGCACCAAGGGTTCCTGACTGAACATCAGTAAATGATGGAAGTGCATTACTTAAATAATTTTATCCCTACTGTTATAGCAGCTGCATTGAATATGTGCTTTATCTCTCACTAGTTCACAGTTTGGGCTTTTTTTGATGAATGTAAATCAATCCAGGGACTGAGGGAAATCTTTTTGAGCTCAAGTTACTTTTAATGACTATCCCCAAGAAAATCTGTCTTTTTCTGTTGTCTGTTTTTCTATCTTTGAAAAGCACATTTGAGCCATCAGTTTTGCTTTGGAAGAACTGGCTTCCTGCCAGTGTAGTAAAATATTAACATTTCTTCTGTTTCACCTTATTCTCCCCCTAACTTCTCCATAGACAAATATTGATGAGAGTGTCTTCAGTCAATCATTCTACAAAGTCTACAATGCTGTAAGAAGTACCTTAAACTGCAAAAACAAGCTATCCCCAGGGTTTGCTTATCCTGCAGTGGATGAGTCATCATATCAGTCACAAGTTTTCTCAAGAACTCTATTTAATATACTTCCTGTATTAAGTACTATTCATTTTGTCAACTTTAAAATGATAGTGTGGGGTAAAGAGCACCTTTTACACAAAGAGGAGGTTTAAATCTAGCAGCCCTTCTGCACTACTACAGTTGGCATTTTTTAAAGTTCAGCAGAGCTCCAGTGGCTGCAGGGGTAGTGTGATGCAGATGCAGCCAAGCAGAACTCCACTTGGCACAACATCAGTTCATTCTTAACACTACCTGAGGCACTGCTTTGACAGATTATCTGAGATGATTTTACTCTTTTATTTAGTATTAAAACAATTAACCCTTGACTGTTGTGATTAAATTAGAATTAGTGTTTAATGATGGCTGTTATTGCCCAAGTCCGGCAATCTTTTTGCACCTTTGTTCTCTATAATAGCTTATTTGATGTATTATATAAGTTTTATGGTTTAGTATTGTGTGATAACTGCACAAAGCCTCAGCAATCTTTATGTTGCTGCACTTTTGCTGCAAACTTAATAAATGCACACGTTCTAATTCATTCACTTTCAAACCAAGAATTAGATGAGAAGGTTGGTCATTCTTTGAGTCTGGGTCACGTTTGTCCAAAGGTAACAAACTTTGCTCACTATTACCAAATCTATGCATCTATCAAACCAAATCTATCAAATCTTGCATATTTAATATTTACAAATCTGAAGTGTATAAATGATACATTGATAGTTATAGAACATTTTGTCAGTATTAGTCTTTTTTTTTCCCACTGTGAGATTGTGCAGCAATCAGCTGAGACTCCAGGAAGTCACTGTTCTCAGCCAAGAAATCTTTCAGCAAATAACCCACTACCACTTTAGACAGAGCCAAACTATCCATTTTCCCATTTCAGTCTTTCTGCTAAGCTAAGCCAACTGCTAGTTGCAGCTTCATATTGAACTGAAAAATACTAAAGGGGTAGTTATTGTTCCCAAAATATCAATCTAGTTATTGACTATGGTTGCACTTCTATACTAAAGACACTTTCCCTGTACAAATAAACCTATATCATGGGTTATATGGGGTAGTGTAAAAAAAAGAAAGCAAGAAACTTGCAGTATATTTAGGACCAAATGTATATATATATATTTATGCTTTGAGCAACCTTTTTCACTTTGTTGTAAGGGGTGTTGCTAGTGTTTCCCCCAAGACAGGGCTTTCTTACAATCTGCAATTTTCTTGTCAGTTGTCTTGTTGCCTTTTTCTTCAACTGTCGGAAATCCAAAATTCTGCCATACCGCAGATTTAAGGTTTGACAGCAGCTCAATTTCAGTTTAACCTCAGTCTCCTGCAGGTTTGTCTGCTCTATAATGAGTTCAGCCAGGCTCACTGCAAGAGTGGTGACCCATGTTAGGACTTAGCTAGCAAAATAACAGATCTTTGCTCAAGCATCAAACAGAGTTAAGCAGTTAGATCATTCAGATATTAAAATGGGGGGGGGGGGATACCAACAATATCTATAGCATGCTCCTACATAGTGGTCTAAGCATTTCACTGAGTGTTCTTTAAAAAGGCAGAGTATATGTATTCCTCAGCATGTTGCCTGATTAAAGACAGAGAACTTTTCTTTTTATCTGCATGAGATGTACAAAACTTCGTGTTTTATGTCTCTGGAGGAGAAAAGCCAGGCAGGAGGCCTGACTCTGGGTCCCCTTGAATGAGCTAATATCAGAATAAGAGAGATAATGAAGCTGTTTTGTAAATTAAATGAGTAAGAGAGCATCACTTGGGTGCTCAGAAGTTTTTCACTGAGTGGTATCAACAGAGGTCATTTTGTGAATCCAAAGACAATCGCTGCAGAATTGTACAATGCATCATTTTGAGTGGATAACACAGTGACAGACATCTCAGTATCTCTACAAATGTGAAATTAATTTTAAAAGGAACACCATCTGCTCTTGGCAGCTTATTTAGTCCATGTGATTCTCACCTCCTGGACAAGTGTGTAATGGTTTCCTGTTGGAAGAAACAATGACCTATCCATTAAAAAGGCTGTTGGTACTTCAGTGAGAAGAATACTCCCATCATATTCACTGATAATGTTTTCCTCCAACCCTTCTAATGTAAGAAGTGTAAGAAAAACAAAGGCTGTGTGTGTTTTGTGCTATTGAATTTGTCATGCGCCACTGTTTCAGCTAAGAGGGTCATGATAATTACTCTCACCCAGTTCCACATGTAACTGATGCTATCATGTGATCTTATGATCCGTTACTAATCTTTAAATACAAGAGCAAACAAATATCCAGAGGTTGTGTGTCATGAACTCCAGCCAACATTTAAAGTGTTTTTATTTATTATATATATTCTAAAACTTGTGCTTAATCTCAGTGTCCATTCTGGTAATATGAAATATCAGAAACATAGCTGAAATGGTGGCAACAATTTGGAGATCGTCTATGGCTTTGTAATCTTTCTTGTGAATGCATAGTCAGAATGAATAGTGACAGGGTGCATACGCAAAGAATAAAGAAAATGGAAATATCTGCCTATTTCACAAATGGAAAAGCGGTGCTCATTTTTCTGGTATTTTCCTGGCTCTTACCTTCTTGCACTAAGGTAGGTGGTGCAGTGCTCTCACTAGTGTGTGCTTAAGCAGAAAAGTGGTACAGTGCATTTCTGTGGCATGAATGGAGCATGCATTTGCAAGAAAATGTCTGTGAGCAAGTAGGGTCTGTCATACAGTATGTCAAAAAACAAATCTTTTGCTTTTAAATAAGGCACTGCTTTGGGCAACAATTGATGACAGCTCAAAGTGATATGAGGGGATTTAAGTCCAGTGGAGGTATCCATGGTATTACTCTTACATTAAATCTCAGCCAACAGGACAGATGGCTTCTTATAAAGAAACACCAAGTATAGCCCAAATGTTCTGGTCACACATTTTTGTAATTAAAGGTACTGGTGTACAATCGGCAGAGAGGACCAAATATACAGTATATAATGACTCACAACCTCTGTTGTATAACAATCTTTTTGTTTATCTTCAGCTCTCCCACTTACGATTGGTGTGATACTGAAGGCCAACAAAGAACTATCCTTGGTGTTTGAGGCAGGCAGAGCTGAACTGGAAACCATGGCAACACAGTGCTTGCCTCTCTAATCCCTTGGCCCTGCCAGAGAGTAGACAAATACCTGCGCATGCCCCGGTCTATTCAACACCTGCATAAAAGAAAACCTTCCCATTCTGCACGATATGAAAAAAACACTAGGGAGAATGGTTTTGATGGACTGTATCTCTATATCACACACATGTTTTTTTTTTTTTTTATCTGCTGTCTTTGGTGCTTTTCATAAAGCACTGACAGTCTGGAAACACAAGATTATTTTTCCCCTAATCAAATGTAATAAAGTAGTGTTTATCTAAGCATCACCAGCTGATTTTTAACATGCATTTAGCAGATGTTGATTCATTTAAATAAGCATAAATGCAATAATTTAAGGTATAATTGCATTTGCCATTTTCACCTATTTACATGAATGTAAATAAGATGGACTCGGAATTCATGGAAAAAACTGACCACTGACATGGAAAGACAAAGAACTGTACTCAGTGTAGACTCGTTGAGCCCTCATTAAATGGAAAAACAAGACACACAAGATAAGTAACTTAAATAAAACAGAAATTATTTGAAAAGAGAGAGCTGGGACACAAACAGAGTAGAGAGAGGCAGGAAGAGACTTTCAGGGAATCACGGGAGACAATTATTTACTTTTATTTAACCAGGCAGTGAAATTCATGAGATTAAGAATCTCCTTTGCAATAGTGTCCTATAGGCTTAGATAGGTAGCTTTTATGTACACTATATGGACAAGAGTACTGAGTCACCTACACATTGTACCTAAAGGAGCTGCTCGACCATGGAAACCCATGAAGCCATGAAGCTGCCAACGCACAGCTTTTGTGCTGATGTTAATGCCAGAGGAGGTTTGGAGCTCTGCAGTTAGGGCAGCAGAGGATTGGTGACTTTTACACACCATGTGCCCCAGCACTCGGTTCTGTATCTTTATGTGGTCTGCCACTTCATGGCTATGTTCCACTTTGCAATAATACCATTTACATTTAATTGCGGAATATCTAGAAGGGAAGAAATTTCACAAACTGACTTGAAGGGTAGCCTACTATTACAGTACCACACTTGAATATAGTGAGTGCTTTAGAACCACCCATTGCTTTCACAAATGTTTGTAAAGGCATGCATGGCTGGGTGCTTGATTTTCTACACCTGTGACAATGGGACTGAAATCTGAATTCAAACATTAAGAGGTGTGGCCCAATACTTTTGCCTGTATAGTGTAGCATGTTTTTAATAGCTGGAGAAAACCTGTAAAAGCACAGGGAAAACATGCAAACTCCACACAGAAGGGTCCTGCCCACGTTTGCACCCAAAACCCTCCTGGTCAGTCAACAGTGTTAACCACTGTAGTACCAGGCTCAAGGAAAGAACAAAGGAAAAAAAACAAACTAAAGAAGGGGTTTTTGTGCTATATCTACAATATGCTTCTTTTCAGGGTTGTTGTTACATTTTCATATGATATACATACTACAAAAAGATGCTGCAGTCCAATGAAAGTATAGGCTACTTCTATAAACAGAACATGAAAACTGGTGTAAAAATATGTTGCTGGTGGAGATCAATTTACAAGGTTAATTAAAAAATATATTATTTTAAACATGCATCATATCCACATTAATTGAAAATATGCTCTAAAAATGACGCTCTACATGATGTATATAAGTTGATAGACTGTTTTTAATGGATAACTTGAAACTATAGTTTCACCCAGACCAAAAGTGTGGCCAAGTGATGTGTTTCTAATATATTTTAAATAACAGTGGGGGTCTATGCCACATAGGAATAACCTAAATCAGGTTCTGAATGCACAGACAATGCTTATTAGTAGCATAAATGATTAAGAAAAGAAAAAAAAACAAACACCAGAGATACACCTATAAATGCTTCTCTTATAAGACAGGGAGAAATAATGTGTTTTATCCAGTCACATTTATCTTTCATATTGTCTTGTGATAAGTGAACCAGAAACTAATTTTAATATCAAAGAAAAGATTTTTTTTAAAAAAAGACTGTTCCTTGATTCGTGTCTTGAGCTGATGTCCTTGAACCTTTTTTTTTCCTTTTTCAAAGTCCATTATTCTAGATGGATAGTGAATAATGTGATGGACTGTGTAATTGCATCTGTGATAAATAATTAGTGCAAAATGGTGCTGTTAACAAATTCTAATTAAAATTCAAATGGTTAAAAAAAAAAAAAGATGGGATTGACTTACATGACTTTACAGTGTCAACATGACCCTCTGTGTGGCAGCACCATCCAGGCATGGAAGATGAGTGTCACAACAAGAGGACCAAACAATTCTGAGCACCATTTGAATTTTAAAGTAGCTATAAAAAACTTTTTTTTCTGTGTTCAGTTACTTTGTTTCTCTCTCTTTCTCTAACAAACATTCACATCATCTCTTTGACAGAGTTCAGTGTTTTCACTGTTTATAAACACACAAGCCAACAAAGAAAGTTTCTTCACAATAGGTAGATCAGTCCACCTTTAACCTCAAAATCATGATGATAAATGAGGCAAAATAAAACAAACAAAAAAAAAAAAAAATCTAAAAAACACTTCAGGTTATGCAGACAAGGCTTTCTTGAGTACAGCAGATACTTGTAGTTCAGTCACCAGTAGCAGGATGCAAATGGTTTTTTTTTTGGTTTCTTTTCAGTTTTGTCACTGCTACTCTGACTCTTCCTTATATATAGATTACATTAAGATCATGTCATGGGAAATACTCATTTTCTAAAAAACACACATCATTTGTAACTGTATCAGATGTGATACAGAAAGGTCCAAAATGTGGAAAAACCTCCAGCAACAAAAAAGTGTAATAAAAATTACAAATAAAAATAAGACACTGTCCTCGAGCTTTAGTTGTTTCAGCGACTACGCATTATGACACAGATGTGTTTACATTAAAGTGACACAGCCCTCTAGCAGCATATGAAGTTATGACTTTTCTCCCTGAGCAAAGACAGAAATGGTGAGATGGTGCTTGCAATAACTTGTTGCAAGCACAATCGAGTGCTGTTTGTTTTGTACCATAATGTGTAAGGGATTAAAATCTTAAATCCAATTATTTACTGCTGAAAGACAGAGCTAAGCATGTATGTTTTAATACCTAAGGCCTCAGTCTGGATGCCAATCCCCAATTGGCAACCTCAAGTCAACTCCGTTCACTAGGGAAAAATGTGTATTCCCCAAACAGTTGGCAAGTGGTTGCTGAACTGCTCAGTGAAATCAGTTGTACAGAGGGTGCTGCACCAAAAACTTGTTTGTGATTGCTTTGGTCTTGAATGCCCGTAGTTTGCGTGGAAGATGTCAATTTCTCTACAAACACTCACCAACAACTCACCATTGGTAGTAAAACTTGAAAAAGTGTGACACAAACCTAAGACAAAGACAATTCCCCTTCAAAATAAAAGTTGTGTCTTACCACTGAAACAAACACATTTCAAAAGGGCCAGCTTTTTTTTTTTTTTTTTTTTTTTTTTTTTTTTTTTTTTTACCTGTCTTGTTTGGTAGTTTTTGCAATCAGAATTGCGATCTGAATGCGACATTGTACTAAACACATTTGCTCTTCCAAGATGAGCTCTATAAATTCTCTAAAGGCTCATCTTGATCGTGTGTTTATTTATTTATTTTTATTAGTATTATTATTGTTATTACAGTACATGTATAATATGAAAATGTCTAAGCTGACAGGCAGGGGGAGAAGAAAAAGGTAGAAAGTATAAGGATAAAGCACAAATAGAAAAATGCAATAGGTCGTCAGCTGCTGCACCTGCAAAACAAAACATACAAGAGAAAAAACAAACAAACAAAAAACAAACAAAAAGCACCTGGAAAAAAAACATGAGAAGCAGATACACAAAATACAAAGACACAAATCTACAATCTTGTTGTTTTGTGTGTGTGTGTGTGAGTGAGAGTGTGTGTGTGTGTGTGTGTGTGTGTGTGTGTGCGAGAGTGTGT
>VUQS01028456.1:2458-16957 GCA_015108495.1 Heterochromis multidens | reverse complement strand
GTGTGTGAAGCGTGTGTGTGTGTGTGTGAAGCGTGTGTGTGTGTGTGTGTGTGTGTGATGTGTGTGTGTGTGTGAAGCGTGTGTGTGTGTGTGTGTGTGAAGCAGAGACCCAGCAGACTGTTTCATGAGGAGTTCGCAGCAGCAGAAGTAGCTCAGAGCTAACTATGCTAAGCTATCCTCACAGCTGGGGTTTATGTTTATGGTTTATACCTTTTTTTGTGGCCGTTTTGGTCTCTAATGAGCCCTCAGTGACTGCGAGCACTGGTTGGCTGGTGACACCTGTCTGGCTGCAGTTACCTGGCTCACCTTGATGTCGGTTTCTTACCTTCTGTCCTGCCTCACGTGTGAAAGGAAGATGCAGTCAGACAGCACGTGTCTGACCTCATTTCCTGCTGCTGCTTATCACGAACTTCAGGTGAAATCTCTAAAAACATGAACGCTGTCAGCCTGAAATACAAGATGCTTTAAGAAACTGGCAGCATTAACTCACTGCTCATATAAACACTACATATCTCCTCCAGTATTTAAAATCCTAATAAATCCATGAAGGAGACTTACTGATGTTTTTGTTCTATTCTTTCTATGAATAATATAAGCAATACTTTATTTATCCCAAAAGTTGGGAGATCACTGTATCTCAGCAGACAAAATATTAAACACACCCTATAACTACATAGGCCTAGTTTAAATAGACAATCTCAATAAAACAAAAGAAAAGAGCTCAATCAAATAGAAAAAGGAAAGTTTCACATAAAATCAACTGAAAGAGCTCACTGAATAAAAACCCAAATATACTTGTTACAACAAAGAGCATAATAAGTAAAAATCTAAAAAAAAAAATGGGTATTTTGGTCTAAAATAGCAAAGATGTCCTGTTTCTGTCCTTGTGGCAGCAGCTGAAACAGATGTTCAGCCTCCTGTGCTGGAAACATTCCTCAGAGATTTTGATCCATACTGACATGACAGCATCACACAGTTGCTGCAGTTTTGTCTGCTGCACATCCATGATGTGAATCTCCCGTTCCACCACATCCCAAAGGTGCTCTGCTGGACTGAGATCTGTGACTGTGGAGGCCGTTTGAGTGCAGTTAACTCACTGTCATGCTCAAGAAACCAGTTTGAGATGATTTGAGCTTTGTGACATGGCACGTTATCCTGCTGGAAGCAGCCATGAGAAGATGGAAACACTGTGGTCATAAAGGACACGGTCAGCAACAACACTCAGGTAGGCTGTGGTGTTTCAACAATACTCATTTGGTACTGAGCGGCCCAAAGTGTGTCAGGAAAATTACACCACTACGCCACCAAAGCAGGATGAATCCATGCTTTCGTGTTTACACCACATTCTGACCATCAGACCAGGCAACGTTTTTCCAGTCTTCTACTGACCAGTTTTGGTTTGGCGGTGTGAATTGTAGTCTCAGTTTCCTGTGCTTCGTTGACAGGTGGCGGTCTTCTGCTGCTGTAGACCATCGGCTTCAAGGTTTTGTGCTGTTTGAACTTCAGCAGGCCATCTAGACCATGTCTACATACCTGAATGAGATGAGTTTAGTTGCTGCCATGTGATTGGCTGATTAGATATTTGTGTTAATGAGCAGATGAACAGGTGTAGCTAAGGATGTGGTCTGTACAGTCATTTGGATGACCGCTGTGTCAGCTGAGGTATTCAAACATTTCCATCATAAATTAAAAAAGGAAAGGCAGCTATAAAATTCATTAGAAATGAAGGAAATAGCTGAGGGTCCATATGTCCTGGTGGAAGATCCCCATGCTCCACACTTAATGTGTCTTTCCCAGTCCTCAAACAGCCTACACCAGTATATACTGTACATATATATTGTTCCCTGTGTTGTCACACTGATTTTGTTATTTGGTTGTTTTTTTTGGCTTTGATACTTTAAAATATGATTGATTAGTGATTGTATTATTAGTAGATTGTAATGGATATTTTTTCTTTCACTATATTCTCACAGTTTAGTACCCAGTTGTGTGTGTAAGTTGCCTTCTATGCTTTACATACAGACTAAGAACTACTGTATATGGTACAGCTGCATCTCTCAAAATAACCGGCAATTTATAAGCTACACATATGTTAAAGATAATATTTTTATAATCTTTATAAATAATAAAAGTGTCCTCCAACCCCCTTCTCTATTTATTAGAACCAGAGTGCATCATGTGCATATCAAAACCTTAAAGTTTTCCATACCTCGTTAAAATCTGGACAATAAATGTGGTGGCCAGAAAATGTAACATTCTTTGGTTATATATAGATTATATTATGATTGTTATAGAGTTCATATTTTTCAAAAATAACTGACTATTCAATAATTTATGCTTTTAATTTGAAGTGTTTCTTCCCTGCAGGTTTTTACCTGTGGTTCTGTGATTGAGGCATTAAATAAAGGAATGTAAAAGTAGCTAATAGACCTGCAGCAGCCATTTCAGCATGAAATAGTATGTAAACACAGATGTTACTAATGACAGCAGTGTAATAGTTCTGTTGTATTTAAGTACGGGACCTTAATTAATGAAAAACCAGCGTTTACCTACTATTTCTTATCAAAATTGCTGCTGCTGTGAAATAGATATGGGTCATAACAAAACAACAAATACAAAATACACTTTAACTGGTATCAGAAATAATAATTTGCAGCTCTAGAAGTTGATGCAACTTTTGTTTGTTTGATAATCAAAGTCTCATTTAGCTTAGCATAAACTCTAGAAGTGCCACACAGTTATATGCACGTCGAGATTCATACAGAGGTGTTTGAGCTTTGAGATATCCAGATGAAGTGAAAGCAACCTGAACGATTGTGACTTAAAGCCACATGTTTTTATGTGTATTTAGCCCTGTATAAAGGGCCAGCTGACTGTGGGAGGTAAGATAGATGGATGGACAGATGGATGAGGGTTTTTCTGTTAATCATTAATAAAGTGGATTAGCCCCAGTCTTCTGTAAATATGATGAATGCATCCACGGCTTCATTAGCTCTGCCTTCCCACAGCACTGCTTTATTGCACTGAGGCTGCACAGAGAAAACCTGGGAGTTTTTCTCCACTTGTTTGCCTGATAGAGAAACTCTGGACATGGTGTCTCTGATTGATCTCATATCTTTCTGGACTTGTGTGATGGAGGGAATAGCAGACAGGGCTTAAGGATTTATTTGAGCTGGTTCAAGTGTCTGAGGATCTTTTCACACCGCAGACTAACTTCACTTTTTTCTCTGACTTGTTTTTTTCTTCCTTACACAATGCCGATGAAACGCAGCAGTGAAAGTTCAGCCAGAGACAGTGTGTTTCTTATTCACTCTTTAACCAGAACACTGTGCAGCTCACCAAAGGAAACACGATCAGACTTTAACGGACAGACGCACTTTCATCAGGAGGACGACTGTGGGATTAAATCGGGTAATAAAGCAGCCACACTCAGTTAATGCTGGGAGTTCAAACTATATATACATGTTTTTATATAAGATTTCCCATGTTTTTTATCTTCTCATGTTTATAATCTTCACTCAGAATCTTACATATGGTTTTTTGGCTCATTTTCAGGTCAGCTCTGGTAAAACAGACTTTCTTATGTTTAGTTACTATACAAATGTGTAGGGCCCATAAATGTAAACACAGATAATAATGATGACAACACAGTAAAAGGAAAGGAGGACATAGTAAAACCAAGGGAAACACTGTGAAATGTAGCTTTATACCTGTAGATATGGAATTAAGCTCAACAACAATCATCTGCAGCAGCCTTTTTACACCATTTTCATTTTGCACAGAACAAATATGAACATTACTTCTGGTTTCACAGGGCTCAACAGAATATTTTGAGACACATAAACATGAATACACTTCCCACCCTGTGTCACTGTCATCACAGTCTGTCAGATAGTAATTACAAATCAAGTCACCTTTCTTAAATACCACATTTAAAAAAATTCGAGAGCTGATCCGAAGTGCTTTCCAGCCAAGGCAGATAATAATAAATATTATTTATATAGCATATTTTTTTAAAAAAAGGTGAAAAATCAGAAGGTTAATTCAAGCAAAAAAGCCCCAGATGTTAAAATCAAACAAAAGATGGTCAAACAGCAAAAAAAAAAAGAACCAACAAAAGAATAAAAGCAAGGGAACAGAAATAATACCCGACACAGTGGAAAGATGAAACCAGAAAATAAAAAAGGCTCTAAAAGTTTATAAAAACGTGTTTTTAGAAGTGATTTTTTTGTGATTTTGAGAGACCTTCACGGAAAAAGTCACCTGAAATCTGACTTTGGGACAGCCAGAAGGCTCCCACCTGAGAATCTGTGGTTTATATGGGGTTTCTGACATGTAGCTTGGGATCAGACCCATATGTGCTTTAAGTAATAGAATATTAAAATCAGTTCTAAAGGAAGGCCAGTAAAGAAAAGCCAGGATAGGGGGTGATGCGACAGTGTCTCCTATAGCCACTATAAAGATAAACTAATAGATTTTGAACTAGTTGGAGGTCTGAGAATGACTTTGCATGTATACCAAAGAGGAGGGGCTGCCAAGCCTTGAAATAAAAAAGTAAAGAAAGAAAGAAAAATTAAGTGATTTTATTCTGGAGATGATTTTTATTTTTGGAAGAAGCAAAACTGGACAAGTGTTTTCACGTGTCTTTAAGGCTAAGATGAGTCAAACTGAACCTCTAAATTTCACAAGGAAGGAAGGCTTCACATTCATTCACAAAGGGCCAAATGGATCTCGCAGTGAGGTAAACACACTTTGTGGGATTGAAAAAGGACAGTTTAAAACAGTTTTGGGTAACCTGGGCTTTGTGTTGTCTGCGTAGCAATGAAAAGAGAAGTTGTGTCATATAATTTGGTCCAGTGAAATGATATAAATAGAGAATAAAAAAGGACCTAAAACTGAACCTTGCGGTACATCACAGGCAATGTGAGGCGTGATTACAGGCAGCATTTAACCAAATTCTTCCAACTGTCAGATGTAAAACTTTCATAAAATGGTGAATGAGTCCTCTGTGTCTCCAAAGAATAGTGGCTGTATGTTTGAGTGTTATTTCTAAGCAGTATGAAGATTAAAGTCGTTTGCTTTATCCTGATCTATTTAAATTTTTAACCACTCTTTCCACTCAAAATGAACTGTTTTTTTCACTTTTCTTTAATTTCTGCGCACTTTCTCTCAAAAAACTCTCTACTATTAAAGTCTGGAGACATTGTAGTATGCTGAAGTACACTATCTAGTGTTACCATGTCTAACATAACCTGCACTGTATTATTTACAGTGAGTAGTTGTACAATTTGTTTTGGCTTTTTAAACAGTTTGCCTTGTTATGATTAACTGCAGTGATCATTTTCTTTCTTTCTTTCTTTCTTTCTTTCTTTCTTTCTTTCCCGTTACAGTTATAGTATGGCATTAAAAGTATTCAGGTTTGTCTCTTTTCTCCCTGTGGAGTGTCCTTTGTTCTAGTTTGTCGGGAAACACATTCCTTAGAAAAAATCCTTCAAAAAGCAATTAAAACATGCCCACTGAACACAATACCAAGTCGAGATGGAGTTGCAGTACACGTCTTTGAATGGCTGCTTTGCTGCGCTTCAGAAAATAACAGTTCATTATTTGGTTCACTTTAAAATTCCTCATGTAATTTATGGTTTACTGTGTGCACACATCAGCGAACAATCACTGCGATAAATGAAGGCACAAATCACCTTCTTAAGGTTGGAAATAAGAAAACTGTGGCAAGCTCAAAAAAGAAATATTGGAACTGAAATAAATCATAGAATTACATGTAAAACATTTCATTAGTGAAGAAAAGTAATAACTGATGTTCAGGCAGCACCTCAGATATATAGAAAATCAACTAATTCAATGTCTTGACAGTTAATAGTTATAGGATATCAGGGAGGATATCAAGGACAAGGAGGTGGTGTTTGAGGAGAGCTCATTATCCACTTTAACATAAGCTCCATTGAGTTTACTCTAAATCTAAGAACTACACACCACTCATCTTTACCTTTATTGTTTTATTTCCTTTTTAAGCATTTTCTTTAAATTTTGGGGCATTTTCAAATTTATTAAATGTTGTAGCAGAGTACCAGAGAATTTACTGGCCCAGCTGAGTTTTTCTACAACAATACCTGCAGTATTAATAGACAAGATGAAGCTTTTATAAAGGGGGGCAGAGTGGTTTTGTTATTCCATCCATCCATCCATCCATTATAAGATTAAATGCATCAGTGCGTTTAATCAAACCACTAAAACCTTAACATAAAAGAGAAAAAATGTCACTTTTCCAGCCATTATTTGAGGACTGCTACCTTTCCATGCATCTAAGAGAGTATTATGGAAAGATCAGTTTACCATAAATTGTGGTAAACAGTTTAAACCTTTCACCTTACTCCACTCTGCCCTGTATTTGTGTGTAACAGAAGCAGAGGAGAGTAATGAGACGCCGTCATCTGAGGAAGATCAAGATCTGGTGGACTTGAACTCGGACCTGACCATCAAACAGAGTATCACTTCTTCCAGGAAGACCATCAGTCAGATCATCAAAGACAAGAAGAAACAGACCCAGCTCACACTGCAGTGGTAGGAGCATCAGTGAAATGATACTACTGATATATGAAAACTGTCATGGCATACAGTATAAACAGTATCTATCTGTTAGTGTTGTTTGTGGCCATGTTTACCCCTCCATCCTACAACATGTTGCTCAGTGGTAGAAGAATGATTGACCAAAATGACTGTGTTACACTTGTTAATAAATCTACACAAAGACATCTGTGTGTAATAATAATAATAATAATAATAATAATAATAATAATAAATGTTTTGGTAAAGAGCACAGGACCTAAAACTGATCCCTGTGGGACACCTCTATGTCTTTACTACAGTAGCAACATGTTGCTTTAAAAGATTATTTAATATAAAACATACAGTGACATTATAAAACATGCTTTGTTGAAGATTAAATCTAGTAAATAATTAGTCAAGTGGCAAATATTTTGATAATCATTTCTAATTTCTCATATGTAAAAATGTCCTTTTTCATTCAAATAATTTTGATCTATTTTTGATCCTTTTGAGGTTTAACCAATTGTTTTCACAAAACAAGCGCTGTCAGTCTTTCCCTTTGAGATGAAACCAAACAGTTGGTGAAGTAAGAAGTATCAGAAGAAGTTAATCTTCTGAAAATAGCCAGAAGATTAATTCCTCATTAAAAAATGTACTATTAGTTGCAGTGTAAAAGAAAAAGTTTAAATAAGATCCCCTTCAAGCAGTTATCAGGAGAACTGTTAGTATTCTTACTTCTTCCATCCTATGTGCATCAAATTAAATTCTTCCTGCTCTTTTTGACTTTTATGTTTTTTTTGTGCAACCAGACTGTTATCTTATAGGTCCCAATAAAGCTGTGCTTTTTGTTCAGTATATCTGAATCTAATTTGTTCAATTACTTACTGTCTTTTCCTCTTCGTTACTGATTTATTTGAATATGCTCCATCAGGTGGACATTTCAAGCATTGTTCTGATAACTCTAAAAGAGAGATTTTGTGTCTGACCAGGCTGGAGGAGAATTACATAGTAT
This sequence comes from Heterochromis multidens, assembly GCA_015108495.1. Lineage (NCBI taxonomy): Eukaryota > Metazoa > Chordata > Actinopteri > Cichliformes > Cichlidae > Heterochromis > Heterochromis multidens. The sequence goes on along the minus strand of VUQS01028456.1, from coordinate 9,384 downwards.
GTGAAGGAGTGTGTTTGCCTCGATGCATCCTCTATGCCCACTATCTGGACTTCTGCAGGAAAGAGAAACTGGAGCCAGCCTGTGCTGCTACGTTTGGAAAGGTGTGCACACTTTATAAATATATATCATATATATATAGTGTATTATAAGGGCACTGTAGACTATTTATTGATTTAATGAATTACAATATTAAAATTTGACATAAAGACAGAAGTTTCCTCTATAAAACATTATACCTTCTCAGACAATCCGACAGAAGTTTCCTCTTCTGACAACAAGAAGACTCGGCACCAGAGGACACTCCAAGTAAATGCAAGATTTAACTTCTAATACTACACAACAGCATAACAACCTTTCCTTAACTTAAAGTTTGATCAGTGTTTGACATTATTATCTGCACGTTTTTATTTATTTATTTTTTACAGATATCATTACTATGGAATCGGCATCAAAGAGAGCAGTGCTTACTATCACTCTGTTTATTCTGGAAAAGGTTTGACCAGGTACCTGTAAAAGTGTCTCACTCATTCCCTTACTCCAACAATCACTTACTGTTTTCCTTAAATTCTCTACCGGACCATCCATTTTTTTTTTTAATCTCATTTTTCTACCTGTTTGTTGTGTCCATTACTATCCTATTAGGAGGCTCTAATGAACAATCCTTAAGTCAGAGAATCATTGAATCTCAAATAATGCTTTTGTTATGTTTGTATATATTGTTTTTTCCTCTGGCACATATCCCTTTTCTTATTTATTTGATCCAATTTATACATAAACATTTTTCTACATTTTGAAAACATTTTCATGTGAATCTAAAATCTAATTTGTTCTTTTTTGATGACAGATTTTCAGGCAGCAAGCTCAAAAATGAGGTAATATTCACTTTTAATATTATTTTTAAAAAATGCACTCTAACATATCACACGGGAATTTAGATGAATTAATCTTTTTTCATTAACTTAACATAAATATCTTCTATAAGTTTTATTAATTTCAGTTTTCAAGCTTAACTTAACTTAAATGACATTATGATGTTTTGCAGGGTGGCTTCACCAGGAAATACTCTTTGAGCTCTAAAACTGGAACGCTGCTCCCAGACTTCCCCAGCGCCCAGCATCTTCTGCTGCAAGGAAATATTTCCAGAGAAAAGGTTTGGTGATGAATCACTGACACTTTAATTTCAGATTTTAAGTATTTCACACGTCTTTTTCTATAAAATGGTATAGCACATGAAATTATGCAAATACTCCAGAAAATATGGCATTTAAAGTTGCTGATTTGGTGGCTTAATTTTTCTTCTTCAGGTGGACACTCTGATCATGATGTATAAAACACACTGCCAGTGCATCCTGGATAATGCCATAAATGTCAACTTTGAGGAGGTTATAATCAGTATCACATGAGATTATTTTAATGTTATTAAATATTTAAAACCTTAAACATGTCCTCAAGCTGATTAAGCTCTTCAAATAATATTTGTTTCAGATCCAGAATTTTCTGCTCCACTTCTGGCAGGGAATGCCCGACCATCTGCTGCCACTGCTGGAAAACCCCATTATAGTCGACATCTTCTGTGTCTGTGACTCCATTCTCTATAAGGTTGTAATTAAAAAACCTCTTTCTTTGTTTATATTTTGATACTTTATTATTTGTGAAAGCCTGAAAGTGTCTCAAACTTTTTAAGGTGCATATTTTGCTCATTACCAACTCCATATTTTTTTATTCTTGGACTCTATTAGAGTATCTTAGCATCCATCCATCCATCCATCCATTCTCTTCCGCTTATCCAATTCAGGGTCACGGGGGGGTGGGGGTGGAGCCTATCCCAGCTGCCATAGGTCGAGAGTATCTTAGCATGATGCACATTTTAAAATAACCTTTTTTTAATCTTGTACTGAACTTTAATGCAGGCCCTCAGTTCATCCTGTCTGAAACAAGCTGGTTTAGCTCCTCTCTCTTTTTTCTGATTGGCCGCCCATATTTAAATAGATTAATAGAGCTGTGTACCTGGGATGACAACATTAAGGATATCCTCTTAATATGGTCAAGACTAATAGAAGAAAAACTACCCAAAACAAGCATTTAGAGCAGCCTGAAGCCTGAGCTTTTGGCTCCCAGAGATTACTTGTAAAGACGCAGACCTCATTACTTGAAACTCTGGCCATGTTTAACATGAGCATCCACTGTTGTAACAGTATTTCTATGACAGAACACAAGAAAACCATAATAGGTCCACTTGAAGCTTATAATATCTGTTCCAGTTTAACATTAGAAACAGAAACTTACGATTTACGTAAATTTGTGACAGTGGGGTGAAAAAAAACTGAAGAGACCTCCAGCGGAATTAGGCTTAGCCATCAGCTGTGACTGACTTGGGTGAGAAGAAAAAGAAGAGAATAAAAAAGAGCAGAGAAAGATAGCAAATGGCCTAATACAACAAGAAAGACTGTGCAGGTTGCTCAGTCCAGAAATCACAGATCAGTATCAGAGTCACACATACCTGCAGAAACAAGAATAAGAATAAGAATAACTTTAAAGGTGCAGAGGAGAGAAACACAAACTGTGTTTGCAACTAGAAGGCAATCACTGAATCTCTAAGGAGTTTTCACTGCATAAGATCATCCAAAAATCACTGGTGACAAGTGTTGCATTGGAGACACTGAACTCCAATCTCACTAAAATCTTCTTTAAAAAATGCCTGCTTTTTTTTAAGTGCCCCTGAGCAAGAAAAAGAGATGTCTTTAACCCTTTAAATTGCCTCCTTGTTGTTCTCTTGTAATTTGTCCTTTATTTTCTCAGGTTTTAACAGATGTTCTGATTCCTGCCACAATGCAGGAGATGCCCGAAAGGTTTGTTACTTCAGCTTTACTTATAATGTTCATTTGATGTTTTATTGACAAACTATTTGTAATATTTTTTTATAAAATGCAAAATAAACTTTCCTTGAGACAGTCTGGATCCTAAAGATGTCCCTTAAAATATTCCAACAGTGACTTTTAAAAAGTTTTTTACATCGAATGATGTTTTTGTTTCCAGTCTGTTGGCAGATATCCGCAACTTTGCCAAACACTGGGAGCACTGGCTGGCCTCCTCTCTGGAAAACCTCCCAGAATGCCTTGCAGCCAAGAAGCTCCCCATAGCACGCCGCTTTGTTTCATCCCTGAAGAGACAGACCTCATTCCTACACCTGGCACAGGTATAACATTATACAACAGATCACAGTGTACAAAAGTTTCTTAAAATAAGTATGAGTATTTTTTCCTCTCTCCGTTAATCCAGATAGCACGCCCGGCGCTGTTCGACCAGGCTGTAGTGACCAGTATGGTGCTGGATATAGACAATGTGGATCTTAGCAGCATCAGCTCGCAGCCTCTGCTCAGCGTAACTGCTACTGGAGACCAGGACCCGGATATCTACTCTGAGTGTAAGATTCAAGCACACCATCAGTCTCATATTTAAAATAATCAGTACCAGTTATGGTTAAAATTAAGGTCTATTATTAGATTATACTTTTTTACAGTTTTTGTTGTTCCAGTGAAAATGAGAACCTCCTGTTAAAGCAGTAACTAAGTTCTCTCTTCCTGTGCTCTTCTTTTTTCTTTTTTTTTATAGATGACTCCATTACCGTCTTTCAGGAGCTGAAGGAGCTGCTGAGAAAAAATGCCACAGTGGAGTCTTTCATCGAGTGGTTGGACTCTGTGGTGGAACATAAAGTCATCAAGGTAAAAGCCGTTCACCTGAGTGTCCCTGTATTTGTGTGGATACCAAAGACTGTATTTAAAAGATGGATGTAGCCACCATGATGTTACCCATGGTTAGAAAGGTCAAGTTGTGAAGCTTTGAGTGTTTTAACATCGCCATCCTTGTGTTTTGAAAACAGACTTGTCAAGCAAGGGGAGGATCCTATTGCACTGTCATACAATAGAGAGGTCTGACGTAAACCCTGTTTTGTCCTCCTTCTGGACACTAATAGGGATCATAATTTACAAAATGAACATGATGTTGTGTTTGGTAAGACTAAACTGGCTATTCAGACCAAGAACTCATCAGCATAGTCTTTACTGAGGTCATAGATAATAACAGTTGAAGGATCATTTTCCCATAGACTTCTTTTCTTTTTGAAACCACAGGATGGGCCCCCGGCTGGCTATTAGAAAGAAAGCATGTTTAAGGCACTTCCATATTAACTTCTCAAACCAGGAAGATACATCCATCTTTGATATACTGACTATTATTGACACACTACGTGGTCCTGGTGTGCAGCCTCAGAAGTTTTTTTTTAACCACTGGGTCATTCCATCTCAAATCAACACAAACCTTCTGCTCGACTGTCTCTGATTTACATAAAACTTTTATGATACATAGTTTGAACATATATAATGATTGCTATTAATTTTAGCTTCATATATCAAATATCTTTTCAGAAATCTATTTTTTATAAAGGCCCGCCGGCCCGCTTTCATGATATTTTACTTACAAATTGAAATCCGAGGCAATGTTTGAACATGACTATCAAAAAACTATTAAAGATAAAAGCCTGAAATTTTCACTGTCCTTTCTTACCATCAAAATGAATCAGCATCTGTAATTTAAGACAGACACATTGAAAAATGTCTGCGTAATTAAAATATGAAAAACAATTCAAGCCGTCCTGTAAAGTCCCATATTTGAGCTTTTTAACATTAAATTCTTAGTCACAAAAATGAAGAAAATGCTATTTTTATTTAACTTTCATGCTGGATTGAGCAAATATCACAAGTTGTACCACAAAAACAAAAATATCAGTAGATAGTCTAACCCAAATATAACAAAATTCTGGAGTTTCCAGATGGTATTCAAATTATAACTGAGAAAACTTTTTTGTTAAATATGGGCATATTTTTCATTTTCAAGATCTACCTACCTACCATTTTGAGACCTACTGCCCTGGAGTCTGATAATTTAGGTTAAAATATACTAAGAGGCAAAAAATGCATATAGTTAACAAAATTATTTTCTCAGTTAATCTTGAAAACTATTTAATATATAAAGCTAAAATTTCACATTGATCATTATATATATGTCCAAACTTTAAGCCATAACATTTTTTATGCAAATTGGAGCGGGTTAAACAGAAAATGTTCTAAAAATTTGATGATTTGAGATGGAGTGGCCCGGGTCTCGAAAATGAAAAATATGCACATATTTAACAAAATTATTTTCTAAGTTAGAATTAGACTACCATCTGGAAACGCCAGAATTTTGTTCTATTTGGGTCAGACTTTCTACTGATATTTTTGTTTTTGTGATACAACTTGTATATTTGCTCAATCCAGCATGAAAGTTGAATGAAAATGCAATTTGTTTTCATATTTGTGACCAAGAATTTCTTGAAAAGTATTATATATCCTTTATTTTGCATTATTGTGAAAAATAACTGTACCATCCAGAAATTGTTACTAGATGTTTTTTTTGCAATGTGAAGTTTTTTTTATTAGTGTGTGCTCAAATATGGGACTTTGAAGGATGGCTTGAAGTTTTTTTTTTTCATATTTTAATTAGCCGGTACTCAGACATTTTTCAGTGTATCTATCCCAAATTATAGATCCTGATTCATTTTGATGATATTAAAGACCAGTGAATTTTTCAGGCTTTTATCTTTAATAGTTTTTGAAATATTCATGTTCAAACATTGCCTCAGATTTCAATGTCCAAAAAAATGGTTTGAAAGTGGGTGGACCAACTATTTTTCAAAAAAATATATCTTGAGAAGTATTTGATATATGAAGCTAAAATTATATATGTCCAAACACTGGACCATCAAATTTGTGAGCAGAAAATGTTCTAAAAATTGGCTGATTTGAGCTGGAATGGCCCCACTCTTTGTCTTTTGATCAGCCTGGTAAGCAGAGTGGCCGGTCAGTGAAGAAGCGAGCTCAGGATTTCCTCCTCAGGTGGAGTTTCTTTGGTGCCAGAGTGATGCACACCCTCACACTCAACAATGCTTCCAGCTTTGGTAAGAAAATTCAGTAAAGTTCTCTCATACCTGATGGTGTAGATAAGATGACAGTGAGTGAAAATTTCACAGCAAGTGAACGAGTATTTTCTTTGATTTTCATCTAGATAAGCTTTACAGATGCTTTCTTTTTCAGACACACGTGAGTTACACTTGCATCTGTGCACATTGATACTAGGGACTATAAAAGGCTTTTGATCACCAGGGTTATTTGTACATACAAATTTGCAAAAGTCTTGATCCACCACTCATTTATTTATGTTTTTTGAGGACAATGAGAAATGGGTGCAGCGATTTATTGAAACATGTACAAACATACATGGAAATACAGTATATAAGGCAAAAACATAGATTGTACAATTCTAACAAGCCTGAAAGGCAATATTTGATATGACCACCTTTATTCTTCATAGCCTGAACTCTCTGAGGCAGCTTTCTTGTAATTTCTTTAAGTAGTCAGGAATAGTTCTTCAGGCTTCCTGAAGGACATTCAAATCTCTTTTTTTGGATGTTTCTGCCTTTTATTCTGTTCTCTGTCAGGATGATCCCACACTGCTTCAATAATGTTGAGGTCCGGGCTCTGGGGAGGCCAATCCATGACTGCAGTGTTCCACTGTGTGTTTTTCTATCTAGGCTTTTACCGCATTGTCAGTGTGTTTGGGATCATTGTCATGCTGAAAAATGAAGCCGTTGCCAATCAGATGCTTCCCAGGTGGTATTGCATTGTGGATCAAAATCTGATGGTGCTTTTCTGTGTTTATAATTCCATCAATTTTGACAAGATCTCCAACACCAGTGGCTGAAATGCAGCTCCAAACCATGACAGAGCCTCCTGTGTTTAACAAATGGCTGTAGACTCTCACTGTTGTATCTCTCTCCTGAACTCTCTGTCAATAATTTGAACCCAAAATTGGAATTAATTACTCCATCA
>VUQS01028455.1:14462-42601 GCA_015108495.1 Heterochromis multidens | reverse complement strand
TAAAAATGATACATTTTGAGGTCAACTTGAAAGAAAGGCAGATGTGAAATGTAAAAGTGAGGTCAGAGGTCAAATGTGACATGATATTTGGATGCAAACTATAATGTGATATTTAGAATCCCCATATACCAGTATCATCTCCTAAATGGTGCCAATACAAACAAAGGCAGCAGAATTTTAAGCAAAGTTTTAGAGATAAAAGACATTTTATGAAAGTTTGACCTTATTTGACCTTGAAGAAGAGGTCAGAGGTCAGAGTAGTGTGATATTTAGAATCCCCATATTTCATTCCCTAAATGCCTATATGTTCTCAATACAAACAATGGCAGTAAGAAACATAGTTTTAAATAGCTCTATACAGCATTATTATCACTTTGACCTTCAGATCAATCTATTGACCTTGAAGGAGAGGTCAGAGGTCAAATGTGACATGATATTTTAAATCTTTATACGGTACTTTCTATATGTTGGCAATACACAGCACACTTGTAAGAATAATTGTTTCTAAGTTATAAGGCCTTTTTGTCAATTATTGACCAATAAATCATGACGTTGACCTTGAAGACTTTGGTGGATTTAAGCCACATTTTAATGGATTGTTAACATGACCCCACTCTACACCCCTACAAAGTTTGATCAGAATTCATTCAAAACCTTTTAAGCTATTGTGTTTGCAGACAGAATGACGACACTCACACACGCACACAAACATGACCAAAAACATCACCTCGTTGGTGGAGGTAATAATTTGCATCCCTTTATTTGGCTCTAACACACTGACATGGTTTATCTCTATCACCATTTAGATAACTTTATTCAAATAGGAGTGTCAAACATGTCAAATGTATTTTATTGGACAGATACAGCAAATTTGATCTCAAGTGAGTTGGAAACACACCCACATGTATCCCCTGTTTTTTATTTATAAAGAGGTACATTCTGAAAATGTCCACTCTTAATGAAGCATCTGTTTACAAAACACATAATTAACAGCCTGATATTTCTTCACTTCATTAGTCACACTTTGTTAGTACTGGGTCTGATTCCCTTTGGTCTTCAGAACTGTCTGAACTCTTCATTGCATAGATTCAACAAGGTGCTGGAAACAGTCCATATATATTGTCAAGTTCAATAAACCAGTGTGAGCGTGTGCCAAGAAAATATCCCCCACACCATTACATCCATACATCCATTCATTTTCTTCCACTTATCCATTTCAGGGTCGTGGTTGGGCTGGACTCAGCTGTCATAGGGCAAGACCTGGGACACCCTGGACAGGCTGCCAATATATTGTAGGGCTGTGACAAAGATGCAAAAACATCTATGGATATATATGTGCCCAAACATACTGTATACATACATCCATCTTATAAAAATCTCACACACAGGGACAAAAGCAAATGTGCACAATTACAAAAACACATAGACACGTAGTACAACCAATGACACTACCTAAGTTTAGTTTAGTTTAGGTTTAAAACTGGAGATCTACAAAGGCACAGGACATTCAGATGTTTAGTTTATGAAAAAAAAACAATAGTATTTCACTTCTTTATGATCCAAACAGGATATTTTAAATTTCCAAGTATTTTCACTGCTGTCTAAAGCTGGTATCCCGACGGGAGTAGCTGAGCTGCATTTTAGACATTAATGTTCATGTAAGTTTTGTCCACCGGACCTCATGTTTGACACCCTGGAGTTTGTAGCCTTGACCCATTTATTCTGAAATACTCCGGGGTTGAAATGAAGCTTTTATTCTGGAGGGGTCGCGCTAGTTGCGGAAGTGGTTGCGTGCATGTCATGGCTACCTGTCTAAAAAATCTGTAGCTAAACTTTCACTTTGTTCTGAAAACACAGCGATTATGGCGACATTTTTCGGGGAAGTGTTGTCGGTTTACTCTCGGGCTGTGGAGGAAGACGACGATGATCTCGACGAAAACGAGGAAGACGAAGAAATCCGCAGAGAGCTGGAGGAAAAGAGGTAAGTAATCCGCTAGCATGAGAAGACAGAAAGCATGGCGGGGATCAGGTGTAATGAGTTAGTTTGAATTCAGGGATTACTGCCAGTGAAATATTTAGACGTGTAAATGTGTGAGGACCAAATCCTGACAGTTTTAAGCATCTTTTCACTCGATGGCTTTGATGGAGTGAAAAGGTGCCGCTGAAGCTCACTAAACCCATTCAAACACTGTGATGTTAAGACGTGTTTCATAACTAGTAAAACCAAATATCAGATTGTATTTTAATCCTGGAATTTGCCATAAATTGCTTTAACATACTTCTGTATACCTTTTTATTTATTGTGGTGTTATTTTTTTTTTTATTGAAATACGTCTTTGTTTTATCTGTTTGTACACTTGATGAATGTGTTATGGCATTATCATCGTTATTGTGCCCTTTAGTAAGGGAATGGTAAATAAAATTTATTTAGTATAAACATTTAGTAGTAAAAAGTCTTTGTGCTGATGTTAATACCAGAGGAGGTTCAGAACTCTGCAGTCACTGAGTCGGCAGAGGTCGGCAGAGGGTCGGCAGAGGGTCGGCGACCTTTACGTACTTTGCGCCTCAGCACTCGGCGACCCCACTCTGTAACTTTACGTGGTGTCTGGCCCATTGTTGAGAGCCATTCAGGCCCTGTACAACTGCAGCGAGAGCTTGGTCTGCATTGCCGGCAGTAAGTTGGACTAGTTTCCAGTGGGTGTTGAACTCCGCCAGGGCTGCCCTTTGATGTGGTTCTGTTGGTGACCTCCAGCTTAAACTGGAGCGGTTTGCAGCCGAGTGTGAAGTGGGTATGCGAATTAGCACCTCCGAGTTTGAGGCCGTGGTCCTCAGCTGGAAAAGGGTGGAGTTCCCACTCCGGGTCAGGGATGACATGCTGCCCGAGCGGGAGAAAGACAGACGGATTGGGGCCATTGATGCAGTGATGCGGACGCTGTACTGGTCCGTTGTGGTGAAAGAGAGCTGAGCGTGAAAGTAAAGCTGTTGATTTACTGGTCGATCTGCGTCCCCACCCTCACCTATGGTCACGAGCTTTGGGTAGTGACCGAAAGAATGAGAACATGGATACAAGCGGCGGAAATGAGCTTTCTCCGAAGGCTGGCTGGCCTCTCCCTTAGAGATAGGGTGAGGGGCTCAGAGTAAAGCCGCTACTACTCCGCATCGACAGGAGCCAGTTGAGGTGGTTCGGGTATCTGACTAGGATGCCTCCTGGGCGCCTCATGGGTGAGGTGTTCCTGGGGCAGACCCAGGACACACTGGAGAGATTATATCTCTCGGCTGGGCTGGAAACGCCTCAGTGTTCCCTTGGATAAGCTGGAGGAGGTGGCTGGGGAATGGGATGTCTGCACAGCATGTATACTGAAAGACAAAAAGTTATGTTCAAAAAGGGCCGCCAGGCCTTTTTTGAACACTGTAAGAGATCTGAATGTAACAGGAAGTCTATCTGAAAATTGATTGTTGTAAGCCATTCAGTGATTGGTTTGTTATGTCCTGTTGTTGTTTCTTTTCATTGCTGTTAATGTTTTAGAAAAATGTATAATGATGTTTTTGGGAGAAGACAATCTTAAAATTCTTCCTTCTCTCTGTCTCTAACCCACATGATTTATCAGGGAAGTTCATCTGCACTGGAGCCCTGAAATCTCAGAGTCTTTGAAGTCTGGAAACAAGTTGCAGTGTTCGGACTTCATCCTCGCTGTGGGACAAAACGCTTCCAGTAAGTGGCTGCTGTCTCTCTCCTGTCTGCTGAGTCACCTGCAATGGGTCTAACTGCACGCTCAATATTATTACACATTGAATGAATATTTAATGTCCCTGTCTGGACCCTGGAACACGGTGGACCAAAGCTCTGCTCAGAAGCCGCAACAGAATATTTCCAAGAATCTTTTGTACTTTTAAAGATGACAAGCAATTATTTAATGACTCAATTTATCTGTAAAATGTCAGAAATGAGTGAAAGGATGTCTTTGAATTTGGGTTCTTTTTGACTAATAATGAAAATGTAAACTTTACCATTTTTGAAAAGCTGGAAGTTTCACAGACTGAAACTGGTTGATGTTAACAAAAAGAAAAGAAAAAAACTCATCTTGATATTTAGGCTGAATGATAATACTGGTACTGATGCTTTCGGCTGCTCCCTTATTTCCCAAGGGGTCGCCACAGCGGATGGATCTGCATATTTGATTTGGCAAAGATTTGATGGCGGACGCCCTTCTTGACACAAACCTCCCATTCATCTAGGCTTGTGTCCCCCTGAGGCTGGGTTAGGGTCTCCTCCCAGTCTCAAACCAGGGATATTTTGCTTACAAGGTGATACATGATATAGATATCTCAGTATTTTATACAAAAACAACAGATGAGATGTCACAGGCACCTTTATTAAATCAAAATAAAAAATTCATGGGTCATGTATTAAAGCAGTTTTTAAGTCAGGAGCTGCAGCAGTTCTCAGGAAAGACAGTAACACCGTTTTACATATTTCATTGTAATAGTTGTTACTGGGTAAACAGTTGGTTATGGTTTTGTTTCTTTGAGTTACCAGGTGTAGGTGGCAGTAGGCCACACCCCTGAGCAAACAGGAGCATCAGCTGGCACATAAACTAACTAATGGCACAGATTCAACGAGGTGCTGGAAACATGCTCACTTTGAACTTCAGCAGGTCATTTTGACCTAAATGCATTGAGTTACTGCCATGTGATTGGCTAATTAAGCATTTGCATGGACAGGCAGATGTACTACAAAAAAAAAGTCTAGACACTCAAGGAAGGCTTGGAAAAGTAATAAAAGACCTTTATTTCCTTCGCACCCTGAAGAAGTCACAAGCCGATACGCTTTGGTGTATTTTTAATGTTAAAACAAAGGCCTTTTATTACTTTTCCAAGCCTACCTTGAGTGTCTGGAGTTTTTGTTCATAATCTTTCCATTTTTCTTTTTGCCGTTGTTCCTCCCATGAGGGATACCAGCAGCACTCCTGTTATTTGATGTTTCTTATTTGGAAATAAAAAGACTTGAGTAACTTGTGACCTTTCTTTGAATACTGAGAGACTCCGTCTTCACAGGCTTTCTGTCAGCGTACATCCTCTCATCTGCAAACTGGGATGCCGTCGGGCGTGCATCGGCGTGGAACGAGAGGAGCCGAGCTGTAACTGGCCAAAACGACGAGGAGTCGGCATGTGTTTTCTACAGACACAAGGACAACCCATCGGTGAGTGACGCACTGAGCGGAGCAGCACTTCAAAATATGTCTGAAAGCACCTGACTGCTGAGACCTCGGTGATCATTCAGTTTAATGGGTTTGCTCCTGAACTTCTGTTTAATATTTTTCAAGTGCTGTTTGAGATGTTTGCTCATTTATATCGAGGGCACTTTATAACAGCTGTGCCCTGTTCTCTGTCAGGCTGCAAACAGATGAGATATTAAAAGAAAAATCTGAATAAATTAACCGCATTGCATTTTAAGAGTAAAGAATGAAACTCCAGTTCAGTTACAAAAGTTGGAAAAGAGGCCATTGCACAGAGGATTAATGAACCCTGGTAATCTAGTGTCTGTTGTCAGAGTTATAACCGACCAGTTGATTGTGTGTAGAACCGCCTGCCCTCAACCACACGTGATTCAATCAAGATAAACGTCGTGAATGGTCGTGCGTGATAGCGCTGTGCTGCTGAGGAAGCTTCAGATTTATCACACGTGTCCTGCTGCCTTCAGGTGGCTGCTGGGATTTAATGTACTGAAGGACCACAGGAGCAGCTGTGGACAGCAGATACCGCAACAGTCAGCCATTAATTCAAAGATCACTGATTTACTTAAAGTCCTGTTACCACAACCTTCATTTTTAATGCTGATTTAAAGGAGGGTGAATGTGTTTTGGAGGCTATTTGGTGTGTATGATGGAAAATAATGCAGTGAAAGGGAAACAATTAAGTCCAAACAAAGCTCTGCATGAGATTTAGCAGCAATCTAAAGTAGTCCTGTTTCCTTATTTGCTTCTTTTCCTTTTTTAAATATGTACTGTTGCAGTGATAGATGTACATTTTAAACATGGACAGAGTTTCAAATAATGAGATTAGTTTATGTGAAAATGATCCTTGTGAGCCAAAAACTCAGGCTTCAGGGTGCTCTGAACAGCTTGGTTTCAGACCGTGTTTTTCTACTCTTGGATTCAGTATGATGTCAAACAAGGGTTATCCCTATTATGGTCATCTCTGGCTGTGAGCAAAGAAGCTCCACTCACCTGCTGTTCAAACCTTGTGAATAGAAGGCTGACTTGGTTGACACGCATCTGTAACATCGCGTGGAGATCTGGGGCAGTGCCTCTGGATTGGCAGACTGGGGTGGTAGTTCCCATCTTTAAGAAGGGGGACCGGAGGGTGTGCTCCAACTACAGGGGGATCACACTCCTCAGCCTCCCCAGGAAGTTTTATGCCAGGGTGAACAGCGGAATGGAGAGTTTGTCCGTTAGTTGAACCTCAGATGTAAGAGGAACAATGCGGTTTTCGTCCTGGTCGTGGAATGCTGGATCACATCTTTATCCTCTCAAGGATATTTGAGGGTGTGTGTGGGAGTTTGTCCAACCAGTCTACATGTGTTTTCTGGACATGGAGAAGGCATTCGACCGCGTCCCTTGGAGTATCCTGTGGGAGGTGCTTCAGGAGAATGGGCCCGTTGCTACGAGCCATTTGGTCCCTGTACAGCCATTGCAGGACCTTGGTCCACATTGCCGGCAATAAGTCGGCCTCATTCCCAGTGGGTGCTGGACTCTGCCAGGGCTGCCCTTTGTCACTGATTGTCTTCATAATCTTTATGGACAGAATTTCTAGGCGTAACCAGGTGCTTATCCAATTTAGGGTCACGGGCTGTCATAGGGTGACAGGCGGGGTACACCCTGAAGAGTCACCAGTTCATCAGAGTGCTACCACAGAAAGACAGACAACCATTCACACTCACATTCACACCTATGGCCAACTTAGAATCACCAGTTAACCTAACCCCACTAACACGCATGTCTTTGTACTGTGGGAGGAAGCTGGAGAGAATCAGTGCAGGCACAGGAAGAACATGCAAATTCCACGCAGGGTCTTTGGCTTTGCATGTGACTCCAGATTTACCGGTTGATGCCTGGCAGTAGAATCAAGTGCATTCTTCTATTTTTGTTGTTTAATGGTGGCTGGCGAACACCTTGTAGGTGCATTGCTGTCAACTTTTGGCAGTAGTAGCATGTTACAACCCACAATGCACCAGTAAAAAACAAAAACAAAACAAAACAAAACGAGGGCCAGTTTTCTTTTTTAAGAAAAGCTATAGCACATAAACTTTTGGATATTTAAAAATCATGATGTCTCAGATATTTAAGCATTATTCCATACTTGTGGATCCTCTAGGTGTTTTCTTTTGTAGAGTCTTCAGCACATCTCTTCTGCCTTTGTGTGCTACACTGGGAATGAAAATGGCAAACAACCTGAACTCATTATAGCAGAGATTAATATGTCGGGTTAATTTTACATCTGTTACATTTGTCCCATTTGTATGTTTCAACTATGAGAATGCTTTTAATTACAAAAGTGCAGATGTTGCATAAAAAGTGTTTTTCCTTTTTTTTTCTCTGAAGGTTTTGATATGCCAGGTGACGAGCTACATTGCAGAAGACCAACTTTTTCAGTGGGCAGAAAAGGTATGTTTAAAGAGCGAAGTCAGCTGGATGGCAGTGAGATTGTATTATGTTGTTTTCTTAGATTTTTATAAAAGATTGAGGTAGTTACCTAGATGTGAGCCATTGGTTAGTGGACACTGCACACTCGCAAGCTTAGCCTGACTTAAAGCATACCCTGCTTAGTGCATGAAAAACTACCAGTTGAGTCCAGAAAGTCATCAGGAAAATATTTGCTCACAGAGGTCAAGTGAGCTAAAGGACCAGTTTCCCATATTCTGTTCATTTGAGGTCGGTTTTGCAACCACAGGAGTCGCCCCCTTCTGGCCAGTAAAAAGCATGCAAGTTTACGGCATTGTTTCACATTTTCCCTTCCATCTTTTATATACAGTTTTTTTCTTCCTTTTTCTCAGTGCCTTCAGGACAACCTCCCCTCCTCAGTCTGCAAACAGATTGAGTGTTAGAGCTCTGCACACTTTATTTAGTTTTTGTTTCACTCACTGAAGCGTCTAAGCATAAAGGTCTGTTAAAGAACTGACCTCAAAACATGATTATAAACATACATTTACCAGTATCTAAGCAGCATGCAGACATAATCAAGCAGCTCAGATTTTCAGACCAAACAGGAGAACTGGGATAAAATGTGATCTCGTGATGGTTGTTGGTGCCAGACAGGCTGGTTGGAGAGATATGAAACTGCTGATCTCCTGGGATTTGTTATAGTGCAAAGCAGAGTAGCATCTCTGAACACACTAAACCTTCAAATTGGCTACAACAGCAGGAGACCAAAACAAATTTCACTCCATTCGGCTGAGAACAAGAAACTAAGGCTGTACTAGACACCGGCACACCAAAACAGAAGCAAATTGAAAAAATTTCAGCTGGTCTCATGAGTCTCCATTTGTGCTGCCAAATAGGGTCAGAATTTGGTGTAAACAACATCGATCTGTCCTGCTTCGTGCCAAAGGTTCAGGCTGGTGGTAGTGTGGAACATTTTCTTGGTACATGTTGGGCCCCTTATGTGTTCTCTAATAAATCAACCACTGAGTGTACAGTAATTATTTATTTACTGGTATTTTTTACCACATGCTGAGATGACAGTGAGACATGGAGGTGTTTTTCAGCGTGACCAGCATGGTTAACGTGCTGTGTTTGCCTGACTCTGTGTTTCTTTTGTCTCCTGTAGGTGTTTGACTGTCTGCAGCACAGAGAGCTGAATGTGACGGTGCTGTCAGACAGCTCTGTGGCTGATTACAAGACATCAGACTATCTGTGCAGCAGCTCCGCTCCCTTCCTGCGGTCTCTCCACACCAGTGCTTTCAGTGATCAGCCTGTCTGCCAGTCACTGGAGCAACCTAACATAGTTACTGGACTTTCAGCTGCAGGTATTACTATTGTATGACTCAGATGTTTCAAACTTAAACTGTCCAGACTTTTTCTTCTTTTTCGCTCTCATTTTGCAAACACACACAGAAAAACTATAGACACTGCATTAAAAAGCTGCAACTCGGCGTCCCCTGTCTGCATACTGCCGTGCAAGTTTAGCAGAAAAAAAGCCCTTTGATGTTCGAATGAATGGCAGCTTTATTCTTACACATGAAACAGGAAGGCATTTTCCTTTAACCCAGATTTCCTGCCTTCCAGGCAACCTTTCCTAAGCTGTTTTGGTGTCAGGTGCACCTGTTATTTCCCTTCCTTCCCATGTTTGAAATCAACACCTGCCAAGCACCAAATTCTCCCATTGAACAACATATACATGGTTAAATCTGTGATAGGTCAATATCATCCAAAAATGTTAGCCAGGCAATCAGTCCCTTTCTTTCCATTCTTTATAAATTAATGAAAAAACACTTCTACAGAGTCTTAAATACACATTTAGTAGTAAAAAAAATGTCCTAACTTCAGAGTGCAGTGGTCTTAAATGTTTTTAGGCACTGCTGGATTTTCCAGCACACAATTCTGCTATTTTCTGCACATTTAGATTTAGAAGCTCCACAGGTCGACTAACCCAGGCTCTTTTTATATGTGTAAAACAGTGAATGATGGCAGCAGGCTGTTGAGATGTCTAAAAAGGCATCTTAAAAATACAAAAATTCCCTATTAGAGAAGAAGGCCTTGATAGCCAGCCTTCTGGTTAATCTGTGGAAACTGGAAAATTCAAAGACATCCAAGTTTCTCTAACAGCAGCTAACACAGCAGTTCTTACTGACACAGGCTCGTGTACTCCAGTGCCGTTCCTAAGCCCAGATAAATGGGATGGTCTGGTGTAAAACGGGACGACCCCCTTTGGGAAATAAGCAAGCAGCCGAAAGTACTGAGATCAAAGCGTTAGCTTAAAAATATTTTCACTTTTTGTGTTTTTCATTTGCAAGTTTGGTCTTACATTTAAATTTAACATGGCTTTATAAAGACATATTTAACACCCTGTACTTCTGCACAGCAGCAGCCTTCCTCTTCAGTAATGGGACAAAGTGAAATAATTAATATAATATTTAAAGGGCTGTAAATAAAGCTTTAGCTGGGTTTGCTTCCCAGCTTTTCTTGTTGAAGTGTCCTTGAGTAAGATACTGAACCCCAGTTTGCTCCTGGTGTGTGTGTGTGTGTGTGTGTTTGAGGAGTTGCTTTTGGACAACAGTTTCTGCCAGCTGAATGAAATGTAGTGCCATTAGGCTCGTCTCCACTCGCTGAGAACACAAAGTCCTGCATCCTGATTTTGGTGCGAGTGCTCTTAAAGACACCAAGTCCAAACAAACAGATGCATCATCAGGAGATCACTGGACAGTCACATACTCGCGTCAGTAACCTTGCTATCTTCTTCTTTATGCTGTTTCATCAGTACTGAACCACTGCCAGGTCCACCGCATCGCCACTGTTGTTTACCAGTGTTACAGTGATGTCATCGGCCCTGACTCTGTCACCATGGAGACCTATAAGCCTGTGCTAACCAAGCTTGGCAGGTCTATACAGGTGAGCTGTTTTTCCTTTTATATCTGAAGAGGCTTTTAAAAAGGTCACAACGAAAGGATGCACACAGATGTCCAACATCACCGAGCTGCTCTTCTGGCTGAATCCCAGTCGATGACGCCACTGCAGGTTTTAAGGCTGATTGGAATAGAGTTGTAAAGTTTGAGGAGCAGCTGCTTCCAAAAGTGTATTTCAATTTAAGATCTCTCTTTTGAACAGTGGCCACAGTCGGGGCTCCCACAGGTCATTTAAAAGTCACAGACAGTCAGTAAAACTCCAGGAAAATGTCTTATGTATAGATGTGTGTTTAAGACGAATCATAAACAATTAGTTTCATTTTGTAAATAAGTTGCTCAGCATTTGTCATTTTGTTATTAGCTACATTTATTTATTTTAGGATTCAGCTAAATTTTATTTATATAGCAACACAATAAGTCATCTCAAAGCACTTTATATTATAAGGTAAAGACCCGACAATGTTACAGTTATCAGAAGATGACCTATGAACAAGCAGTTGGCGAAAGTGGGAAGGAAGAACTCCCTTTAATACAGGAAGAAACCTCCGGCACAAGGGAGAGACAGGGAGGTGAGGGGAAAGAGAAGAGAGAAAAAAGGAGAGCATAGAGAGACGAGGACAAAGCACAAAGTACAGGAGTGAGCAGACAAAATTTAATGGCATGCAGTAGCAGCATACAGATGCTGTGGTCGGCACATCATGGAAAGTCTCCAGCAGCCTGAGCCAGGAGCAGCATTAACTAAGGGATGGTTTAGCGTCAGCTGATCCAGCCCTAACTTTAAGCTTTATCCTATAATCTTAAAAGGTGTCTGCCTCCTGAACCCAAACTGGGAGCTGGTTCCACAGAAGAGGGGCCTGAAAGCTGAAGGCTCTGCCTCCCATTAGGAACCACAAGTAAACCTGCAGTCTGTGCTCTATAGGGATGTGATGATGAGGATACTATGAGGACTTTAAGATATGATGGAGCCTGATCATTAAGGACTTTGAGGAGAAGGATTTAATTTGGATTTAACAGGGAGCCAGTGAAGAGAAGCAAACATTGGAGAGAGATGCTCTCTCTTTCTAGTCCCTGTCAGTACTCTCACTGCAGTGTTTTTGGATCAACTGAAAGCTTTTCAGGGAGCTTTCAGAGCAGCCTGATAATAAAGGGGTCAAAATTGTTGGGCACTTGTCCTACGCAGAGTCTACGGACAGCTTTGCAGACCATTGTCTACATGTTGTAGCTGTTTACTGTCACCAGGGGGCAGTGTGGGCTACTCATGTTTGTGCTATTGTTGGCCTGTCAGTGAGCCGAAGAGAAGAGCTGAAGTGAAACAGTGTTTAAAACGATGAGAAGTGTCCACTACAGAAACTTTCTGTGCTTCTCCTGCTGGTTTTTGATCTTTGATGTATTTTCAGGCTTTGTGGTGAACTCCGCCTCCTGTGCACAGCGTCATCCATCCGAATTACATGTTTTTGTTTTTGTTTTTTTTCCCCACAAGAACTCTACACAAGCACATTTGCATAGATTACATAACCATAATCCCCCACTCTGCATAGCCAGATGACAACACAAACCGATGCAAATGCAGTACGATGAATTCTGCACGAGGATTTACAATAAGTGAGTCTAGAAGAAACAAATGCATGAACTAGTTGTCAGCATCAATCTGAAACAGCATGTTTTTAATTCTAGCAATATTTATCCCATGACATGTTATACATGTGATATGTTTAACACAGGTTAAAGGACTCATCCTGGTCAAAAATGACTCCAGTTTGACTCCAGTGTCTAGTTACAATATCCACAGTCTAAACTCCTGTCACACTTCTGTAGATCTACCTTATTACAACCAGCTTTAACGACTTCATCTCCTCAGAAATCACATTTTTGTTCAGGTCGGCTTGGTGGATCGGTCTAATCCGTACGATACCCACGAGTCTTAACAGCTTGTTGCAGTGGGGGGGAGGCAGAATCAGAGTGGAAGCCAAATGAAAGCACTTAAATGGTTCCCAAATGAAACTAAAACCCAGAACCAGTGATTCGAGCAGCAGCTTTAAGCTCTTTGATTTGATGATTTGATTTGATTTGATTTACTGCTGATTGCCAAAAACGCACACTGGGAGGCGTCGACTCAAATCTCCCACAAAGTTTTAGGACGTTTGACTTTTTATGAAAGATGCAGCGTTGTCTGTGGTCACTTCACGAGTGAGGAGTCAGGGTCAGAGAAGACGAGTGTTTTCAGCAAATGATTTTAGTATCTCACATGAATTTATCAGTGTCTACAGTAACAATGAAACCAAATTATATTTATACCCCAATTCTCTGGACAGAGTTTAAATACTTTTAAAACCTTGCATGTTTTTTTTTTTTTTACTACACTCAAGTTTTTGTGCATGAGCATTTGTAAAAAAATCTCTTTTATATTTTTCTCTCTCCTCAGCTGGAGCCGTCTCCAAGCACAGACGCCCTCCGCAAGTTTGTCAGGACCACCGACCTTCAGAGTAATCTTTATATCTGAAGGAGTCCACGTTGCACACTGTGCAGTTTAATTCTATTTTTCTGTGATAAAATGTTCATTTTTTTAAAAATAAAGATAATAAGTAAAAACAAGATCTCGTTAAATCTTAGCAGTTTAATGATTTACTTCAGTCTGAGCATAAATAATAGATTCTAATAGTTTCCAAAGAAATGCAAATGCATACCAAGAATGGAGTTACAGCATAGAGATATTTCCTTAATTAAAGGTTAAGTTGCACAAAGACATACAGACACTTCACTTCCATCGGGGATAAAAACAGTTGTAGTTACTTGAAACTACAGATTTGTAAACAGCTCAAAATTCCAGTTGCTTCCTCTGTTTTTTATCCCTCTCTGATTCCCGAATAAAGTCATTTTATAAATGTTTTTATTGTATTTTTTTTTTTTTTAGACAGTCAGTTAAATATTGGATGAATGTATATAAAAATTAGTTCAAATATTCTTGGATGAATTCTTTCAAACTTTGGTTCCTCCTGAGCTTTTGTACCTACAAAACTACTGACACTCCCAGATTACATTTTAAATAGCCTTATGTTTCCTCTGAGCTTTAATCTCTTACATTAACCCTGCAGAAGTAACTCATATTCAGAAGATGTAGACTCTGTTCCAGCCACTAATGGCCTGATAGTACTTATACTTAGTAAACATTATAGATGCTCTTTATTTTAGGTGAGTGCGTGTACTTATTCCCACTGATCTCCTGTCAGCTGTGCATGCAGTGGCAACATAGCAAAAAAATGAACCCACAGTAGAAGAGTAAGAGAGGGGTGCTATATTACCATTTTATGGCAAAGACAAAACTGAAAATAACGTAACAAAGGCTACCGAAAATAGAAAATGAATAATCTGGATTTTGGCTGTGCTTTGCAGGAGAGTCTGTACTCATTAAACTGCCTGATTCCACCTGCTGCTGTGTGAGAGCCTTAATATAATGTCTCTTATTACACATTTTCAAGTTATATGAATACACGTAATCATTTGTTGTTGTTATTTATGGAAAAGCTGGTTGATTTCAGTGTGTGCGCAGAACAGATTTTCCAGTGTCTCCTCCTGGCCAGATGGGGGCAGCAGTGCGCTGTTGAACTAGAAACACAGAAGTTGAAGTTAGCGGTTGGTTTGTGTAGATTGTGAACAGGTCCGCGTAACAGGTGCCTTTAAATGTTTTTCTGTTTTTAAACAGCGAAAATCGTGTGTAATACAGTCGATGTATGAGGTGTGTCCGTGTGTAGGAAACCCGCGTAAAGCAGTGCTTAAAACGTTAGCCTGGTTACCGGGCTACCGATGAATGCTAGCCGGGTTATAGCTCCTACAAACGGCCGGAACAAAGCTCCAGTCGGCCGGATGAAGGAGCACC
Organism: Heterochromis multidens; assembly: GCA_015108495.1. NCBI lineage: Eukaryota > Metazoa > Chordata > Actinopteri > Cichliformes > Cichlidae > Heterochromis > Heterochromis multidens. The sequence continues at coordinate 28,106 of VUQS01028455.1, read as the reverse complement.
GAGCCTTCAGAGCCAGCAGAGTGTTGGCTGAGAGGAACCAGGCGGTGGTGGCCGTGGGAGCCTGGGTGGAGGGCGGAGAAGACTTCGTGGAGCACCCGGCTGTAAGTTTGGAAGATGGGAGAAGCTAACCGAGGACCGTTACTGCAGTGTTTGTTGACATGAGCTCTTCCTCCCTCCTCTCTCCTTACTCCCTCCCTCCCTCCTCTCTCCTTACTCCCTCCCTCCCTCCTCTCTCCTTCCTCCCTCCTCTCTCCTCTCTCCTTCCTCCCTCCCTCTCTCTCTCCTTCCTCCCTCCTCTCTCCTTCCTCCCTCCTCTCTCCTTCCTCCCTCCCTCCTCTCTCCTTACTCCCTCTCTCCTTACTCCCTCTCTCCTCTCTCCTTACTACCTCTCTCCTTCCTCCCTCCCTCTCTCTCGCCTCTCTCCTTACTCCCTCCCTCCCTCTCTCCTTCCTCCCTCCTCTCTCCTTCCTCCCTCCCTCCCTCCCTCCTCTCTCCTTCCTCCCTCCTCTCTCCTTCCTCCCTCCCTTCGTCTCTCCTTCCTCCCCTCTCCTTCCTTCCTCCCTCCCTCTCTCCTCTCTCCTTCCTCCCTCCTCTCTCCTCTCTCCTCTCTCCTTCCTCCCTCCTCTCTCCTTCCTCCCTCCCTCCTCTCTCCTTCCTCCCTCCCGCCTATCTTGTAAACCTTCCCTTTCACTCTTGCTGCTGTCCTTCTGTCACACATCACCCCCGACACTCATCTCCACCCTGCCTGCACTCTCTTCTTCACCTCTCTTGTGCACTGTCTGTTGCTTTGGATGGTTGACCCCAAGTATTTAAACTCATCCACCTTCACTACCTCTACTCCTTGCAGCTTCATCTTTCCAACTGTCTCCCTCTCATTCACACACATGTATTCTGTCTTGCTTCTACTGACTTTCATTCCTCTTCTCTCCAGAGCATACCTCCACTTCTCCAGGCTTTCTTCCACCAGCTTTACAAGATAAAATTAAAACCAAAAATAAATGAGGGAAAAAAGAGAATAATAATAATAATAATTATGGTACACCTATCTGATTAGTTAAAAGCATTATCCCTCTGTTTAGTTTCAGATCTGTGCACTGCTAGGTGACCAGATCTTGCAGACTTTAGAGACCTACCAGGTTTGTATTCATTAAACATCTCAGATATATATTTAGGGCCCAAGCCCTGACTTATGACTTTTAAATGACAAGAAATACTTTGAATTCAATTTTATGTTTTGCAGGGAGCTGAGAATTGGAGTGATATGCTCTTTCCTCCTAGTTTTTGTTAAAATTCTGGCAGCAGCATTCTGGACTAACTAACTGTCTAATAGTCTCTTTAGGGAGGCCAATAATATGCTCTGTGGTGATCATAGTCTCATGTAATGGGATACATTTTCTGATGGCTTAAAACGGAGCCCAAAGGAGCCTAGTTCCCACCCAGAATTACATTTGAATTACAATATTTACAAAGGTTATTGACCCCAAGACACCCCAGAGCAGGGGTGGGCACTTAATTTCCCCAAAGGACCACATGAGAAAGTAGGACTATTGTGGATGGGTGCACCAATAAGCTGAACTCAGTTCTGCTCAATATTAATTTTATCTCTTTCTAAGCTTATTGAGCTTAGAAAGAGCAAGAAAAGAACCAAAAATAAAATAAAAGGAAATCAAACTGGTAAGGAGACTTGGTCTACATGCAAATTTTATATAAGCTCAGCGGGTACAAGTCTTAGTTGCCCTGTTTTATCACTGTATCAATGCATACTTAAAAAATGTGTTTTAAAATTGTTTGCAGCCAGGAATAACGTTGCTCTTAAGAATCTATATTTCTTCATGATGATCATCAGAGAAAGACAAAAAACTTTAGACAGTCTCTAAAACCTGTAGACCCTCCTAAAACCTGCACACTGAGGTCCATGAGCAATGATGATGCTGTTTTCCACTGACCTGATTGGTGAACATATCCTGCTCCGGAGCAGATTAGGTGTGCAACGTAAATTACCGTGGCGTCGTCCCCGGGATTAAACCTGAAACTATCTCACTAAGCCTCTGATCTCATAATCAACACTTGCTAAAACGGTATAAAAGCACTCGTATAAGTATTCACCGTTCAAACTATCAAAAAATCTTGTAAAATCTAAAAACTTAATCTTCCTCTAGCTGCAAGTTTAGTTGAGTGAAACGCATAGTATGGAGAAAATCAACAAAAAATGTAAATACAAAAGTTTAACATCAGCATCTTTTTTTTTTCCCCCTAAAGTAGTCCAAACCAGTTTTTCCTTGTCTGGTTTAGGCTCTTGCTTTGCTGACTGAGGAGCTCCAGGCAGAAAAGAGGAGGGAGAATGAAGAAAGCCTTCAGCGGTTTCAGGATGAAGTGCGCCACCGTGTGGCACAGCGAGCACATTTGTTCAAGAAGAGACAACCGCTGCAGACAGATCCAGTGGTAAAGAATTCTGACATAGATTTGGGTTAAACAAAGTCTTAATTATGTTCCTTTCACACTAGATTATCACCTGAAATTAAGACCACAACTAACAAGATTTACAGCTAACATTGCTGAGTTATTTTGTCTGTTATTTTAGAGTGGGTAAAAAAAATGTAGTATCATAACAGTGTTCAGTGTCTGTCTTTACTTAATATCTAATGAATGGATGTCTGAGCCCTCTGGTTACCCTTCTTGCTGTTGCTGATGTTGCTGTCTGCTTGTCCTCCTCATTGCATATCTGTGTATTTTTTGGTCCAGCTGACACCTGACAAACGAATCATCTGGACTCATCATAAAGGTGAGACAGCGAGAACCGCTGCAAAGCAAAGGGTGACGGAGAGGAGGCCTCAGGAGGTGAGATTTAGTAGCATAGGTAAATAATTATGATGTGTTAGACCCTCCAGAAAACTAAACTGTAGTGAGACGCAGTTAGGTTTAGTTGTACTTTTAGCTTAGATATTTTCATTTCGGGGTAGGCTGCAATGATCGTCCTGGTCACAAAGCTACAGTCATAAAGAAATATTTTCCCAGTTTGATGAGAAAGAACTTGACATCTTGCAGATCTTTGTCTGCGAGACAGCCTTTATCAGCCTGCATCACTGTCCAGCCCCAGGAAAATCCAGCACTCATTGGTTTTCAGCTGACAATGGCAACTCAGTCTGCACAGTACATCCATAAACTATATGGGTGCAACTGACAGAGACCTGCTAAATAGTGCTAAATATTAGACTGATAAAATACTAGAAGATCACTCACCAGAACTGAAGCACAAACCTTTTGGATGGGCTGTAACACACAGCAAACCATATTATTTGTCAGATAGATACATTAAAAATGCTCCAAACTGCACCAAACATGGTGAAAAGGTTCGATTCAGTGACTCCAAGTAGGTGGAGGTGAGGCCTAGCAGACACTGATTGGGAACTAGCCATAGGGGCCAAAACTGTAAATGTGCTTATTTAACATGGGAGTCTGTGGAGACTGACTGGCTTTTGTACCAAGCCTCAAGTGGCCATTAGAGGAACTGCAGTTTGTGGCTTCATTTGTGACTTTCCTGAGTCTTCCTTGAATATCAGAGGCTTTTAAACTGGCATAATTATTGCTTGTGCTTTGTTATGACATGTTGATCAGACACACGTGTGTAAGGTGTGTCTGTAATGTAATGTAGATAACTTAGAGAGTGTCTACGTAACTTATTGTCCACCAGGGGGCACTGAGTTTTCATTTCACTTGTGAAATACCCCACCAACTGAACATCATCTTTTTTAAGGTATTCATTAACCAAACCTTGAGATCCCTTTTTAATGACTGTTTTTATAAGTTAAAAAATATTATCAATGAATTAGAATGAGATTTATTTTTTAGGTTGCACTGTCTATTTGGCATTTGCCTCAAAAGTCTCATCTATATGTTGAGGTCTTGTATTCTCTAACGTGTCCTGTATCTTCTCTGTTTTTTATTTGGTCGGACTGTTTTTATTTTGCAGTGTGAAAAAGTGTGCTGTTCTTGACTGGCAGACTGATTGCACTGTTTCCTTGTGTGACTTCACACAGTGTGACACTGATTAATCTGGAGGTGTATTTATTCCACAATTTTCCAGTCTGGTGAAGGCATGAGGCAGGTCAGACTCAGACTGGCTGCCTGTCAGGTGATCCAGCAAGAGGAAACAACGTCAGAACTTCCTGGAGGCAGATGGAACATCTCACCAACCAGACATGTGAGCGTCTGTGCCTCACCCTTGTTCCTCTTTAAAAAGTTCCTGTGATGGTGTGCTCATGTATATTCGGGTTATAATTAAGCATTTCTGTCTTCACCTCACAGAAAGCAGAATCTCATGTGCTGAGAGCAGAGGAGGATGTTGTAGGAGAGGAAGATGATGTTCTCTTCACCAGTCAACATGAATTTCCTCTTGTTCAGCAGAAGGTGACTGAATACCCAGGATGCAATAGTGGCACCATTCAAACTGTGTCCCATGTTTATTGCTTTATTATTTTAATGTTTTTTTTAATCTAAAATCCATTATTATCCACACATTTACCAACCTTTTGTTGTGTGGGATGTTACAGATCAGATTAAATACTTTGGTGCATTCTGAGCAGATGCATTTGCACCGTAAGATGCATCATTTTTTTTGTCTCTGACTTATTACCAGACAAAACCCCCCACCACTGAAATAGAAAACTTAAATATTAATCATTAGATTTTGTCTCAGTCTTATCTGCAAGTATTTTGTGCAACAAATGTAAACTAGTAGTCATAGGCTGGATGTAAAGTGAAGCCTACGTGGAAGTACCTTAAACCGCCATTCTTTCTAACAGTCAGCAGGTGGTGACTCCTCTGGTTGCAAAAAGAAACAGTTGCCTAGAAGTCCCTATGCTTCCTTCTCCAATCAGTCAAAAATGAAGATAAAGCAGGGTATGTTTAGGGCAGGCGTACGCTTTGATGGACAAGTCACTCAAAATGGGGCCTCCAGAACTAATGGGTGGTGTCACAGTGGCTACACCCAAATTACACAAGCTAAAAACAGTGAGATGCAGATATTACGTTTGATGTTCAGGCAGTTTACCGGATAGATTGTGCTGTGCAGGTTGTCACGCTAAAAGCTCAAAGCTGGGAAGGCTGTTTTTTTTTTTCTTTTCTTTTCTTTTTCTGCATTTTTATGCCTTAACCCCTTATTTACCCTTTATTTATCAAACGGTTTTGGAAAGAAGAGAAGACAAGCTTTATGGGGATATTCAGTGTATCACAGTAGCCTAGATTTTAACCACGTGCGCTTCACATTACCAAAACTCCTCAATCATTTTGGGCTAGAGAGAAAATTCAAATGGTTCCTGAAAGATGAGAATTATTTTGTAATTTTACAGCCAAAATGACCAAATAAGTCCAGACGGCCTGTATGATACTCGGGTGTTAAAGGGCTAAACAGTATTTAGTGCAGGCAAATCTCAAAGTCCAGTTTGGACTCTTAAGATTTATCCTGTGTAGAGGGCATGAAGACAACCTTAAGAGCAGTAGCACCCTTTAAGTTGCTACTGTAGTTGTGAAACTTTAAAACGCATAAATTTATAGTCTAATTTTCAATAATGAGCCAGTAATTTCTTAAAACAGCACTGCGCATGTACCAAGCAAGCTGTATATTTGTAACCAAATCGTTTTGGGTTTTTTTTTTTAGCTACACAATGCAGATTTCTTTGCGTGCAGTCCCCCAAAAAACAACAGTGCATGCAGCACAATGATGATGATCCCACGTCCAAGTAGAAAGAAGTTCTTTGTATATTATAACATCTCTGTTTTCTTGGCAGCAACACAAACTAAGGCAGTCCCATTAACGGTGTTTCCACAAATTTTTGACACTGCCCTCTGGTAACCCTACACAGCTACAAACCTGTAGAGTCTGCAGAGCTTTGCGAAGGCCAGACGCACCACCATGCTGATTCCTGAGGATGTGTGGGATTTGCAGAAGTTTGCAGAATTTTTTAGTTCATGTTTATGTTGTTTCTGGTGAAATGTATTTCCTTCTTTTTTGTCGATGAATCATAGAAATCATCTTTATAAAAAATAACTGACCTGTTTTAAAGTCCTCCAGATCTTTTTTGCTCAGTTTTTGAACATTTAGCTCCTGCAACATCAATGTGAAGAGGCAGATAAATATTGACCACTAGAGAAGAGACAAAACACCCACACTCTCTGAAAAAGATTCTAATATTTATTAAAGGGCAAAAAAGAAGGACGTGTTTCAGCGATAAGCCGTAATCTAAGACAAACAACAGTCACAATGTATAAAAGCCAGGTGAGATTCCTGTACCAATCAGAAAGCAGAGCTCGAATCTAAGGTGAGATTCCTGTACCAATCAGAAAGCAGAGCTCGAATTACTTAATGAAAAACGTCTGCAGACCAAAAATACAAAAATATAATTTTATAAAAATAGTATGAACACAGTACCATTATACACAATATTAAAAACACTAGAAATAGACATAGGAAAAATAAACAGAAAAATATAAATAGAATATACATAAAAAAAAGATTTTCATTAACGTTAACATGTTGAAAAAATGCAGATGAACAAAACTTATATGAAATATCACGAGAGTAGTGCACGCATCCAATATTGCCTCGTTAGGAGGAGGTATCATTTCTGTGTCTTGAAACTTTAAGGGAAATTGTGTGATGGCCATCTGCATTAAAAAGCCGAGCTTCCATCTCCATTTCTTATTTTACTTTTGTGCTCAGGATTCTTGACTTTCAGTTCTTTTAGTTTTACACACACATGCTAGCCCACGAGTGTTTCAATAAATAGACCACAAATTTGGTTCCAGAAGAAATCCTGTTTTTGATTTTAAACTTCCTGCCAGTGTGGGGGTTAAAAACTATCCCTTTACATCATAGCACTACAGTGGTCTCAATTTAAACCTGGGAAAATACCACATGGTAAACTAGATAAAAAAGACAGAAGGCTGAGGAGATTTATGGCAATCAGCCCTGACTAGCATCTCGCTCAGGTTTTTAACATGTTTGTTTAACAAAAATAGGAATATTCTTCAACAAATGACCTATGGAGGGGTCACCAGATAAAATATGCCACTATTTACTGATAATTCTGTTTAACTCTTTAGATAAAGGAGAAGACATGGTGGCAAACACCATATTTTTAAGTCCCTTTTTGAGGGGGGGTTTTGGGGGTCAATGAGTTACTCCTCTCCATGTTTTTAACATCTTCAGGTGTCTTATAGCTATAACCCCTAACTCTGAAACGGTTGCACATATCTCAGGCTTGTTCTTAAAAAATTTTATGTATTATAATTATGTCTTTTTTTAGCCATGACAGTTCTGCTAATTTGTGGCGGTTTTCTCTGCAGATGTTTTTCATTAAGTAATTAGAACTCTGCTTTCTGATTGGTGCTCACCTGGCTTTTATATATTGTGATTGTTGTTTGCCTCAGATCACGCTGCTGACGGTGTCTGTATTTTCTCTCAAGACCAAGCACTCTATACATCTTTACAGTTTTGGAGTTTAGTGCACTATTGCTTCTGGATACTAAGTATTGGCCACACATCCCAATTTGCCAGTATCAGTCAAAAGGACAACTATTAGCTGATATATTGGTGCATTCCTATAAACTACAGTGTGTTAATGATGGGAAATATAACAGTGTAGCTCATTGATGTGTTTTCAATAGGTGTTTGGGTCAAAACTGAGCTCTGTAGCACAGAGACCAGGATAAGCCGGGGTTTGGATATGCAGGAAACTCTTATTAAAATCAGTTCTTAAAGAATTTCTCAACATTAATAAATAATACCAAGTTCATCTTTGAATATTTCTGTTTATAAAATGTCTTTTTGGGGGAATAAATATGTATTTTCATCAACAAAAGTAGCTTGTTGTGTTTGGATGTCAAGTTATTGATAATAATGTGCTGTTAGCAGCTTGGTACATATGTTACGTTAAGTGAAGCTCAGTAGAATAGTCTTCACTAGTCTTTACTCTATCTGTATGCGTTTCAGGTGAGTGAACATGCATTGTGGAGCCCTGACCAATCACACCCTGATCCTGAATTCAAGTCTAGCCTCAGAGTCTGGCCTCTGACTGACCAAGAAGAACGGAAAAGACAGGTAGACATCAGAAGCATGCGCAAAGCTTTGACTTTACGGGTTTGACGTCAGATGTCACAGATGGCGTGTCTGTCTCTGCAGCGTCAGTCTCAGTTCCTGATGCACCGCCGCCTAGCCATGAACATCGAGAGAGAGCAAGTGAAGGAGAACAAGCAGCACAGGAAACACCTTAAAAGGACGGCAAGGTGAAGAGACGGCAGGCACAGCATTTTTTGCTGTATCGCTTCCTCTTGGGGTTTTGGGTGTTTCATTAAAGTGAATCTACATCCAGAGTCTTTATATAAAGTGTCAAACAGCAGACCTCTGTAACTGCATCACAACAGAGGAAATAAAAGCATTTGTTTTCTGGCTGAATACCTATCTTTATCACATCTTAGCTAAACAGTGTAATTAAAAAAAACAAATACCCTCCTTTAAACTTGTTATGCTGACCTCAGTTTTAGTGAAAATCTTCTTTCGTATGTCCCCGTCTTCACTGAAGGATCAAAGCGGAGAAAGAACAGATTCGTGTGGAGGAGGAGAGGAGGCTGGAGAGAGTTCAGCAGCTCGCAGAGGCCAGACAGAAGCTGGAGGAGAGAGAGCTTCTGATTCTGGAGAGGCTAAAGCTTGAGGAGGAGGAGAGAGCTGTGGAGCTGCAGAGGAGAAAAAGAGAGGAGAAAGGCAAAGTAGCTGCAAGGTCATTGATCAATAGAGATGAATTTTGTCAATTTTAAACAGGAAAATCTACTGATGTTTACACATGGAATCTGTTTGCAGTCATTGGAGAGTGCTGCTGCATATGTGGGGAAAAAACATCTGTGAAACAAGTCTGATAAATTAAGATGGGTTTGAGTGAAGACCTGTAGCCATTTCCTCATTTCTGTTTAAGGCTAGGCTTTTGTAAATCTGCAGCAAAATTATTAGTGGGCATTTGAGAGATGCCAACTTTTATTTATAAAGCACTTTAAAAACAGCAGCCACTGACCAAAGTGCTGAACATAGGAATAAATATTAAATAAATATTAAAAAATAGAATGAAAATTACAACACAAAATAAAAGCATCAGTAAAATACAAGACACAATTAAACATGAGTAAAACAATAAAATCAACAAATTAAACCAACATCTCTAACTGGGTCAAAAGCTAAGCAGAAGAGGTGGGACTTAAGAGTGGATTTAAAAACTGGCAGTGAAGAGGCCTGTCTGATGTGTAATTTTGAGTCTTTTTTTGGCTCTTTATTGGGAGTCTGACAATGTTGTGGAAGTCCAGTGATGCTGTTTCAGCTGTGTTACTGCTGCCATTAACATCCATGCATTTTCTGCCACTCATCTGGAGTCAGACAAACTCTCCCCATCAGTGTTCACCTGTTCCTGGGTAGATTCTGATGCATTTCCAGGCCCGATGAGATGTGCTGCTTCATCAATCAAGCAAGCTTTGTACATTAGCAGGTCATCAGTAGACAGCCTTCTTTGAGCTGTTGTGAAAGCTTTAAATAAAGTCTGGTGTGGATTAAGAACTGGACTAAGACTTAACAGCAGATCTTAATCCATAGGTTTTGCTCCAGGTACACAGTGAACATGGATGCAACACTGAGGCTGTAGTGAGTGATAATGTTGACCTGGACCGGACATTTTCTAATCTATCCATCCATCCATCCATCTTCTTCCGCTTATCCAGGGCCGGGTTGCGGGGGCAGCAGCCTAAACAGAGAAGCCTAGACCTCCCTCTCCCCGGCCACCTCTTCCAGCTTATCCGGGGGAACACCGAGGCGTTCCAAGACCAGCCGAGAGATATAATCTCTCCAGCGTGTCCTGGGCCTGCCCCGGGGCCTCCTCCCGGTGGGACATGCCCGGAACACCTCCCCCAGAAGGCGTCCAGGGGGGGGGTTATGCATTTACTCCAATATTCTTTTGAATTTTCTCTGTTCTCTGATATGAGTCACTTAATAAATTGTGCTATTTTTGTTACAGTCTTAATGTAAGCGACAACAAGATTATAGTTAAAAAAAAACATGGCTTAAATTACAGCTTTGTTTGCCAACAAATCCAATAAAAAGTTGACATGTATTTTCTCTCTTTTAATGCCTTTTCACCTTCCTATCCTGTACTTGGTTCTCAAGCCCAGTCATCTCAAAATCTTTAAAAGTCCGGTGAATTTTCATGACTTTAAGAGTTCAGTAATTTCATTGCCATAGTACTAGCCACATTTACAACAGTGAACTTCTGGGACACAGAGGAAAAGGTTTCAAGACCAATGTTACATAGCAAATTAATCAATAGAGAGAGGCGGTCTGAAACAATCTCAACGTGAAAGGATATCAGTGTTTTCATGACTAAGAAGGCCCAGCAGTGAGTGGACAGCATTCAGCTCCACCAGCAGGTGGTAGAGATCCGGCATCGTAGCAATCACATGCATTTCCTGGATAATGTCATTCAGATCCAGCTCTGACTCCATGAACCTGGTTTAAAATCACAAAAATTATTAGAATGTTTGAATTACATTTCAGTCCTTTCTAATTTTGATCATACTGACAGTGTTGACACCCTTTGAAAATACTGTAATTTTTTTTAATGGCACAAACTCATTGAAAAACTGTGACAAGCTCCAGTAAAGTCCACGTGTAATTATTTATTTATTTATTTTGTTGGAATTAGACCATAAAGTCAAACAAAGTACTCTGTCTGTAATGGGCTTACTTCTCTGGATTGTCTGGAAACTTAATCCTCAGTTCCTGGTTTTTATACGACCTCTTCTCAAAGGTCAGGATCATTTTCTTCACTGAGCTCTCATCGACTGGTTCTGCCTGTTTGATTAGCACAGGAGGAAGGGAAAAGGGAGAAAAAAAAAGATGGAAAAGCAAAGACAGGGAGAAAAAGGGAAAAATAGATTTTAGTAAAGCAACTGCTGCAATAACAACAAAGAGACTGTAGGGCCACCTTAATTATGTGAGTGAAGCAGAGTGTACAGACATTTTCTTCAATCAGAAGGAATGCATTTCAGTGAAAAGAGAATGTGTTTGACCTCCTGATGGATTAAAAACCTGTAAAGTGCTGGACAGACAACAACATGGCATTATAACACACACAGGTACACAATATGAAAACCCAGGCAGTGACTATCAAAAACAACCTTATCTTGTATTTCTAACTTTCTTTGTTGCTACATCTGTTGCCATTTCACTGTGTGTGTTGCAGTAATTCAAGTCTCAGTCCAATTCACTCTAAGTCGCTTAAAAGATCCAAGATTAACTAGGTGATTCAGGATCAGCAGATCCTGGTTATGGTAATTAGTTTTATTTGGTTCATCAAAGCCACAAGAGCATTTGATCAGTCAAGCTGGATTTACTCATCCAAGATGACTGTACACCCCCTGTGGACAGTGAATACAGGAAATATAGCAATACTAAAAACGATAATTGGCAACTCTATGATTGGAGGAATAATGTACGGGAAGTCTTCACCCCAGTGGAGCAAGAAGATCTCTCAGGGGACTTTGGGACTAAAGTGGATATCAGACGAAGAAAGAAGGCGTATCAGAAAGTGTCAGAAAAATTCAACAATAATACCTCCTGCTAAATAGAATTCTTTGTAATTCCCTCTTTTAAAGCAGCAAGCTTCATAAAAATCCACCAGAAAAATTTAAGAACAATAAAAAACTCAAAAAAAATTCGGGTAGGAACCAGTAACAGAACCACAGAATACTATAAAAAGGGAAAGTGAAAAGTGGCGAGTAAAAACCTTTGTGTGTCCACTGCAATAACGATCGTATAATTTATATGCGCTCATCATTTATTCCTTATTATTCTTAGCAGGTACCAGCAGACTAAGTAGCTTGGAACAAAAATGGAAAATACAAAGACACTTTTTAAATGGGCGTTTAGTATTCTTCTACTAACCGACTTTAACAGGTCACAGAACAAAAAACAGACGTGACCGCAGTGGCTAAGTCTCTTTTAAAGACTCGACGTTAAATGATGTAAAAAGAGGGACCTCTTCATCAGACCCAAAGGCAGGATGTAGCAGTAGTGAAGTGGAGAATTCTGTTTAGTGGCAGCGCCAACAAATCCCACATTTGTCTTCTATAAAGGAGTGTGAATTATTTCCTCCTGACTAAAGCACAACTTGTCTAATGAAATAAGTCTTCGTTATCATTTAATATTCTATTCCATTTTATTTACAATACTCTCATTATTATCAGTGCACCTTTCACAACTGGTTCTTCCCACAAGAATGGCAATGCATTAAAGTCTGTTGTTTATATTGTTTACAGGAAACAAACGTGCTCTTGAGTAAGTTTGACTTTATGGATATGCTCCTTTGTGTTACAGAAACTGAACTTTTGTCTATTTAATCTTTTCTTTGTTGTCAAACTCAACAATCTGTTCTAATAACTCCACTACCGCAGATGTCACAGGTAGTTACATTTTGACAAGATGCACATCTAATAATTCAGAGCTTTACTATACACACGACTAACATGCCATTAGTTTGACTCGACTCCTTCGTGCAGAAGTAAAAATCCAGTTAAAACATTACTAATCGTAACATGTTCTGTGTTTGTATTAACAGCTTGTGTGTAAATCTATCTAAATTTGGTAACATGGCTAATGTCCTGCTGAAGCATGATGGTGAAGGCTGTTTAAAGAGTGTCGTGTAAACTATTACTTGAAAACGAATGAGAATAATGGAGTATATTTAATTTTCCACAATCATTTTCATGATTAGGTGACCGTGTCTGTCACAAAAATGTATTTTTTTCCTTATTCATCACCCAAAGAAACCGGCGTAAGAACCAAACTGTGGATGTGGAGCATTGTTACACCGCGTAACAACTGTAATAATTACGATAATATAATAATTCTAATAACTTCCCCACCTCAGGTTCTTCTTCATCCTGGTCCATCAGCTTTTCCAGGATCATCTTCTTGTCCCCCGTCGGCTCCTCGGTCTCCCTCATCTCAGCACCTCCTTCTGCTCCTGCTGCTTCCCTGTATCTGGCCAGCTCTCTAGCACCCATCCCTTTCAGCTGCTTCCCTCCTCTGGAATCCTCATCTCCCCCTGCTCCTCCATCGTCCTCCCCCCTGGGACGCTTTGCTCCTCTATCAGGCTGCAACATGGAAAGGGACCATTAAATATGATCATGTGTACAGGGATTTACTCTACAAGATGAATATATGAAAAAGTGTTGCCAGAGCCTAAAATGATGTTGTTGTTGTTTGTGTTCAGTAAGGTGGCATTTAACAGATGAAAAATAACAACGCAACTGTGACCACATAATTTCATTAATAAAGTATTCTAATTACTAATAAAACACATTACCATACTCCACATGTCAAGTATCTCCAAATACCTGACTAGGTCATACCTGGCAACTATAGAAAAGTCCATACAGAAACGGTCAATCATGACTTTTAAATGAGTCATTTGGATGTGCTTCTTAAGTTAATGGTCCACACAACAGCAGCTGTCATAAGCAACTACTCTAAGAAAACTGATGACTTAAAAAAAAAAAAAAAAAAAAAGGAAAAAAAAAAATATAAAAAAAAAAAAAAAATATTTTTTTTTA